>JABWTJ010000046.1:0-177836 GCA_016801875.1 Solanum sitiens
TTGGCCCAATATTAGCTAAGTCACTTCTCAACTACTTGGTGTGCTCATCACTAGCATCAAACCTCCTCATCATCTTTTGCAGCATGTCTTCAACTCGCGCCATACTACCTCCACCATCCCTAGGAGCAACTTCTCGATTTTGAGGCGAAACATAGGACCCACTTCGATCATTTCTATTTCTATAGTTACCCCAATTTAAGTTGTTGTCGCGGTTGTAGTTTCCTTCACGAACATAATGGCCTTCTCTGTTGTAATTCCCATAGTTGCGACCTTGATTTCCTTGACCTTGGCGCCAATTCTTCTGATTGGAGCCTTAGACGTTCGACCGGAAACCTTCCGTTTGCTTATGAACTTCATAAGAATCTTCTTCATAGTAGTACTCATCAACCGACGGTGGTGGTTTAGCCAAATAATTCACCGCATTTACTTTCTCTGCACCCCCTGTGACATGTTTCAACACCAACCCTAGCTCAGTTCTCATTTGGGCCATCTCTTCACGAATCTCATCTGTGACTGGGTTGTGTATGGCTTGCACCGCAGAAGTGTTTCTCCTAGTATTCGACTTCCTAGTTCTCCAATCTTTATTATTTTGGGAGATTTTCTCTAACTTCTCGGCGATCTCTGCATAAGTACACTCCCCATAAGAACCACCCGCAATCATATCAAGCACTGCTTTATGATTATCGTCTTGCCCCCTATAGAAGTACTTTTCCAATGATTCATCATCGATGCGGTGGTTTGGGACACTTGTCAAAATTAAGGTGAACCTATCCCAAGAACTAATTACTGACTCCCCAGGTAATGCCACAAAGATGTTCACCCTATCTTTGTGGTTGAGCTTTTTAGACACCGGATAGTAACGCGCCAGGAACACATCCCTCAACTGGTTCCTAGTATAGATAGAGTTATTGGGCAACTCAGTAAACCATATAGCAGCCTCTCCCATCAGTGAGAGAGGGAACACTCTTAACCCGATGACATCCATGTCCAAATCAGGCCTCCCTACACAACTCTTACACACCGACCTTAGCTTGGCTATGTGAGCTTGTGGATCCTCAGATGGTAGCCTCAAAAACAAACCTCTTGCGGTGAGCATCTGCATCAAGCTACTAGTTACCATGAAAAGATGATCATGTGGAAGAGGAGGTAGGACAAGTGGACCATCAGAATCAGTGATGTTAACATTGCCCCTATAGTACTCTTGAGGGCGTGGGGTGGGAGTTTGCCTCCTCAGATCACCTTTACCAGGTTCCCCACTAACACTTGATTATGAGCATCAACCGGCTGAGGAAGTTGACGGCTGATCCCATCACCAAGATTAGCACGATTGTGTGGATCGTTCATTCTGCGGAGTGTACAATTTAGTTTTGGATCAAGTGTAAGTATTGGCTCTCCTCGAATCCGTGTACTTGGCATACACTAGAGCTAGACCTGAGAGAGACAAAAATAAAAAGAAAAAGCAAAATTAGGAAATTGTTGACTAAAATTCGGTAATTTGCTTAAAGTTAATCTAAAAGCCACTTTACCCGGCAGCGGCGCCAAAATTTGATACGCTCAAATTACATTTCTTTACAGAAGTATAAGCGGTTGTATCAAGTAAAGAACCCAACAAGTAGGTTGGGGTCGATCCCATGAGGAAAATGGTTTAGACTTAACTTTAATATACTATTACATCTATTTTGTCAAGTCCTTTTCAAAAACAGTTAATTAAAAGGGGGGGGGGGGTTGAGAAACTAAAGTGTTCAATTATTTCAAAGTAAAACAAGTAGGAAGATTAAAACTTTGGTTTTTTTATCAAGTGGAGAGAGAAACTAGGGTGTAAGTGTTCCCCATAGGCTCATAACTCGGTAATCCTAGCTATAACAATCTTTTCCTAGTGTCTTGCATGCAAAGTGATAAACTATGTATATCTAAATCCTTGATCCGGCATTTAGAGAATTTCACCCCGTACCTTGGTCTGGCTACATATGTCTAATTTACTAAACCTTACCTTTACCTCATATTAACCATCATATTCGATGTTTGTCTTAGTTACTACTGTAACAACCCTAAAAATGACTATGGTAAGTAATGTCTAACGTATCTAGAATGCCTAGATTAGATCGGGTTCACACAAATTGATGCGCGTAGAACCAGACCTCTGAACCTCTGCAACAACCAATCCAACTAACTTGGTGAGTTAGTTGAGCTAGGAAAGGTTGGGTCCAGCCATGTAGGTCACCCGAATATGAAGATTTACCCGGATGAGTCTTAACCAGACTTAAAAAGGGGTAATCTTAAGTTTGGAGGGTCTAGGGGTAAAATGGTCTTTTGCAGGCTAAGGGTAGTATTGTAATTACCCTAAATATTTAATTAATTAATTAATTAATATGGTGGAGGGGCAATTCGGGTAGAGGTTTCCGAATTTGACCCTTTTTAAGCAAAATCTAGCTTCACTCGGGTTCGAGCCTTGGTGGAAGCAAGGATTAAATTGATTTAATTTTATTGAGTAAATTAGCTGAATTAATTAATATTTAAAAAGCTGATTTAATTAAGGGGAAAATCAGATTTTTAATAAAAAAATAATAATAATAAAATTAATAAATAATGAGGAGTCCTAGTTTGACTTAGTCTCCACCTAACTCTCCTAATCATATTCATAATCCTAATCCTCTCATTCTCACGTCTCTCACTCTCATTCTCACGTTTTTTATCATTAAAATAACTGAAAATAATAGTTCTTCACTCTTGAAGAACTTACCCACAAAAAATCAAACGAAAAACTAAGCTAAAAACGAAAATCAACAACAAGTTCTTGACGGGATTGTGCTTGAAGTTTCGGTGATGAGGCTTGGGTTCATGGTAAATTGGTAGCATTTAAACAAGTTTTGAACGAAATTAAGGTATGGGTTTTCTTCTCTCTTGGTCCCTTTCCCAAGAGACCCTTAAGGTCCAGTTTAAATCACGATTGAAAGACTAAGGTTGTCCCCGTTGCATTCCCCTATCATTAAATCCTCTGAACGATTCAAAGCATGCGTTGGTATGTCTTCTGGTAGATAAATGTTAGGTCTGGTTGTGATTATGTGTTGAATGTGTGGTAGGAAATCATGTAAAGGATGAAAAATATATTCCGGAAAAAATGTATTAAGTTGACTGTTTTGAGCATGTGTGTGCTGATTTGAGTATGTTTGCTGCCTGAAATTTGTATGTTAAATGTTGTGTTTTACGTGTGTAAAAATGCTAAAAACGTGATGTTCATAAAAGGTTAAGGTGGAAGACTGAATGTCACTCAAAATGCTACAAAAAAATCAACAAAAGAATGAGAGAAAAATGGATTGGAAGAGACCTTGCTGGAAATTTGTAGTCTCGGCCAAAATGACTAATTTTTAAAAAAAAATGAAAAATTGTGAGGTCATTGGGAATTGAACCCAAGACCTCACCAAATGTAAATTACATAAAAATTTCATTAAAAAATGAATTGAAAAATTAATGTGGAGAGTGGGGATTGAACCCCAACCTCTTGAATAGATGAGAGAGTTAGGAGAAAATTAAATGAGAAAAATAAATGTGGAGAGTGGGGATTGAACCCCCAACCTCTTGAGTGGATGAGAGAGTTAGGAGAAAAGTAAAGGAGAAAAATAAATGTGGAGAGTGGGGATTGAACCCCCAACCTCTTGAATGGATGAGAGAGTTAGGTTAAAAATAAATGAGAAAACTAAATGTGGAGAGTGAGGATTGAACCCCCAACCTCTTGAATGGATGAGAGAGTTAGGAGAAAAATAAATCTGGAGAGTGGGGATTGAACCCCCAACCTCTTGAATAAATGAGAGAGTTAGGAGAAAAAAATAAATCCCAAATCTGAAAAATGCAATCACCAAGTTTAATATAAGATTAAGTGTTGCCCAAGGGATTCAAAATCGGGTTCCCTTGCCCAATTCCATATTGACACATATGTCATACGTAAACAATTATTTAATGAATGATGTCTCTAAAGATCGAAATCAATATCTTGGCATACATACAAGATGCATAAGTCTTGTACCACAAAATCTTAGGTAAACATGAATCACTTAGATACACTATGAATGAAGCCTCATGGCTTGTATGTGTGGACTCATAAGTCTAGCATACGTTTAAAAGTAGGTGAGCCTAAGATGTATGTGATAAAATGATGTAACCCTAGAAGGGTTAAGTAAGAGTGTGAAACACACTAAATGGCCAAGTTCATTGGCATATGCTGAAATGAACATTCACGTGAAGGGGTGAGTATTATGAAAATCAAATGTGTTAAAGTTAATGAATGAGGTGACAATATGATAAGAGGCTAATGTGAAAGATGAGAGCAATCTCAAATGAGCCTAAGTAAATATTACCAAAACGTACTCACCTATGAGAGTGTAAGCTAATGAAGAGACGAGTCTCTCTGAACACTCTAATGAAAGTATTGAAGTTAATGCATACTTAATACTAATGATGAGATGAGAAATCATCTAATGAGCTATGATGTCCTCATGCTAGAAGCCAGCTTCCATGATGTATGAGTTGAATGTAACGGAAATTTATACTGAGCACCGATAGGCTAGCTATGAGCGGTGATATCTTCCTTCAGGAAGGGCGGAGGTTCACGTAATTCTCATGAGATGAGATTGTCCGGCATGCCGGGTATGTATCTCCTTATATCTTCTAGTCTTTGAACCTATACTGCTAATATAGGGATCTAGCAGGGTTCGACTCCCTATATACGCTAGCATGTTTTGGTTCACTTTGGCCGGTGATTCCACCGCTTTTAGGTGTGGGGATTACACACTGGATTTCATGATGCTCACATGATCTATGTCGGTTAAGGTTAAAGTTCCAAAAGAAAGAATGAGGCCATTCTCAAAGAATACACATAATGAAATGAACGATACCAAAGGTGTTAGGATAGGATAATCAAGAGGTGAGCTAGATTTAAGTAATGACACTAGGTTATTCTTGGTCATTGCACAGCGAACCCAATGAGAGTCTTAAACTACATCCTAGGTATGACTGGTGGTTGCACTAGTATATGAAAAGAATGAAAATGAAGTACGTATGAATGAATGAAGCAGACTCTGTGTTTGCTAAAGAAGGCTCCCTAGTTGAGGTCCCATATGTTGAGCCCTCATTTTGGGAAGTCCTAATGTCAAGTCCATGATTCCGAGGTCTCATGGTATATGAAAGAATGATATGAACTATGTGATATGATATGTGCAATATGTTATGTGCTGTTTGCAAAATGATAAGTATGATGATGCATGTTACTCTCATGGCATGACTTTCCTAATCCGAATTTAGCAAGTCCATTGACTTGACTTTCCATAATTCATATCGTTAGGAAAGAGCTATTCTTAATCATGCATGTCCTTGGTGTGTGCTTGCATATACCCATACTTAGTACAAGTATGTACTAATCCCATACAACTCTACATTTTTAGGTGCAGGAACAGGTGGACATTAGAGCTTACCGGTCAACGCTGAAGCTATCCGGACGTGGAGCATTCATCCGGACTTGGTAGGCCCTCATGCTTTCGAGGACGCTTGCCCATTATAATCTATCTAAGATATAGGTGTGAGTAAGTGGAGTATGTTCCACTAGCGTTTCCTTCTCATCTTATTTCAGACATTGTATTGGTGCCATTTTGTAAATATACACTTAATGTAGTATTGAACTATTTCTTTCATTTGATGATCTTAATATTAGATGGTTGATTGTGAACGTTATGAGTTTAAGTAGAATGTCTTATAGGAATGTTTAGTAACAAAAAGCTCAAATTTTCCACTAAAATTAACCTAGATGAAGTAATGATGACGTATGTAGGCTTGTCTGCAACCTCTAAGAGGTCAATGACGCCGGTCTCATCTGGGGTCTAGACTCCGGTCGTGACAAAGTTGGTATCATAGCACTAGGTTAAATTCGGAGGATAATGAGTTCACATGAACCACATCGAGTAGTTTCTAAGTCATGGTAGTGAAGTGCACCACTATCATGGATTAGAGACTACATGATGCGTAGGAAAATTTCCCTTCTTCTGATCTTATCGTGCCTTCTCTAATGTCTGTTTCTTGGTGTTAAGAGCGTATCTAACATCAACTCTTGAGATTCAAAAAGATGAATACGAGGAGAAACGAAGGCGGAGCAACAAGGTGTTCCCAGGAATAACCCACATGCCAGCACCATGGCTAGCAGGTTAAGGGACTTCACGAGGATGAATCCTCCCGATTACACAGGATCTAAGATTTATGAGAATCTCGAGGAGGATTGTAGCGCAGCTATGCTGGATGCCCGCATGGGCCTTTCCAAGCTTATGGTCCATGTCCAACAAGTGGAGGAATGCAGGAAGAGGAAGCATACTAGGGCAGGGAACAGGTCAAGGCAAGCTGAGAAGAATTTTTCAAGGAAGAGTAGTACTGAAATCAGGGATAAGCCTAGGTTTAAGAAGGGACTCTCCCACCAAGGGGAGTCAAGTTCATCCAAGGTTCGCTATGAAAGGGATTTCGAGCCCAGATTTAAGAGAAACAGTGAAGTAGATACACCTCAGGAGAGGCCACCTTGTAGGAAGTGTGGCAAACTTCATGGAGGAGAGTGTAGGAGGGGCTCTAACTCTTGTTACAGTTGTGGAAAACCGGGTCACATGATGAAGGATTGTCCGTATATGAGAGGTCGAGAAAAAGGGAAGGAGAAAATTCAGCCGAATGGTCCAAGTGAAGAGGCTCTAAGGAGGCAACGATTCTTCGCACTCAAGTCTAGGGGTCAAGGGGAACGCACCTCTGGTGATGTCTCGGGTGCGTAGCCTAAATTAGTTTTTGATGTTTATGGTTTTATGCACTAGTATGAACTTAATATGTTGGAGTCATCATGTTGGTTGCTGACCTAGGTGACTTATGTGTTTATTTATGTTGTATGCTTTGATGAGACTAGTTTAGGAAGGAGTTCCTTAGTCTATTAATGCGAAGCTGCTAGTTGGTTTCAAGGATGTGCACCAACCTACGAATATGTGAATCAGATATTCACCAATAAAAAGCATTGAATAGCTTAGGTATGGATTTTCTCCATAAATGTTATGCTACCATAGACTATAATACCATGGTAGTGAGGTTTCAGTTGCCAAATCAGATAGGGTATAAATGGGTAGGGCGTGGATTAATCCAACAAAGCCATATAATTTCAAATCTTAAGGCCAACAAGATGTTATCTAAGGGGTTAGATATACTCCTCCTAAGGCTGGTTTTGTTTAAGAAACTCTAAGTTTTAGTGCAATAGTCGACTTGGTGTTGTAAGTCCATAATCGTATGAGTAATAATTGCACTATGTGAGTTAAAATGAATTCATGTTTGCATGTCATGTTGCTGTTTTTGTATAACGTGGACATGATTTTTGTGTTGCATGTGTTGCATGTGTTGTGAGGTGAATCAAGTTAAGTGCGACTGAGAAGGAAGTTCCTCAATCTCAAATATGAAGCTTCAGATAAGCTTGAGTAATATGCATTATCCAAGGTAAGTGTGAAACAGAAATTCACAAAGAGTAAAGTCTCAAGTATGTTAAGATATCTTCAAAAATCACCCTCTTTATTTTAAAATGATGTGTAGTGTCATTCGGGGACGAATGTTCCAAAGGGGGGGATAATGTAACAACCCTAAAAATGACTATGATAAGTAATGTTTAACATATCTAGAATGCCTAGATTAGATCAGGTTCACACGAATTGATGCACGTAGAACCAGACCTCTAAACCTCTGCAACAACCAAGACAACTAAATTGGTGAGTTAGTTGAGCTAGGAAAGGTTGGGTCCAGCCATGTAGGGCACCCGAATATGAAGATTTAGCCGGATGAGTCTTAACCAGACTTAAAAAAAGGGTAATCTTAAGTTTGGAGGGTCTAGGGGTAAAATGGTCTTTTGCAGGCTAAGGGTAGTATTGTAATTACCCTAAAAATTTAATTAATTAATTAATTAATATGGTGGAGGGGCAATTCGGGTAGAGGCTGCCGAATTTGACCCTTTAAGCAAAATCTAGCTTCACCCGGGTTCGAGCCTTGGTGGAAGATAGGATTAAGTTGATTTAATTTTATTAAGTAAATTAGTTGAATTAATTAATATTTAAAAAGCTGATTTAAGTAAGGGAAAAATCAGATTTTTAAATAAAAAATAATAATAATAAAATTAATAAATAATGAGGAGTCCTAGTTTGACTTAGTCTCCACCTAACTCTCCTAAGCCTAATCATAATCCTAATCCTCTCATTCTCACGTCTCTCACTCTCATTCTCACGTTTTTTATCATTAAAATAACTGAAAATAATAGTTCTTCACTCTTGAATAACTTACACACAAAATATCAAACGAAAAACTAAGATAAAAACGAAAATCAACAACAAGTTCTTGATGGGATTGTGCTTGAAGTTTCGGTGGTGAGGCTTGGTTTCATGGTAAATTAGCAGAATTTAAACAAGTTTTGAACGACATTAAGGTATGGGTTTTCTTCTCTCTTAGTCCCTTTCCCAAGAGACCCTTATGGTTCAGTTTAAATCACGATTGAAAGACCAAGGTTGTCCCCGTTGCATGCCCCTGTCATTAGATCCTCTGAACGATTCAAAGCATGCGTTGGTATGTCTTCTGGTAGATAAATGTTAGGTCTGGTTGTGATTATATGTTGAATGTGTGGTAGGAAATCATGTAAAGGATAAAAATATATTCCGGAAAAAATGTATTAAGTTGACTATTTTGAGCATGTGTGTGCTGAAAATTTGACTATGTTTGCTGCCTGAAATTTATATGTTAAATGTTGTGTTTTGCGTGTGTAAAAATGCTTAAAACGTGATGTTCATAAAAAGTTAAGATGGCTGACTGAATGTCACTCAAAATGCTACAAAAAAATCAACAAAAGAATGAGAGAAAAATAGATTGGAAGAGACCAAATTTCCAGCTTGCTGGAAATTTGTAGTCTCGGCCAATATGACTAATTTTTTTAAAAAAGTTTAAAAATTGTGAGGTCATTGGGAATTGAACCCAAGACCTCACCAAATGAAAATTACATAAAAATTTCATAAAAAATGAAAGAAAAAATAAATGTGGAGAGTGGGGATTGAACCCCCAACCTCTTGAATAGATGAGAGAGTTAGAAAAAAAATAAATGAGAAAAATAAATGTGGAGAGTGGGGATTGAACCCCCAACCTCTTGAATGGATAAGAGAGTTAGAAGAAAAATAAATGAGAAAAATAAATGTGGAGAGTGGGGATTGAACCCCCAACCTCTTGAATGGATGAGAAAGTTAGGAGAAAATAAAGGAGAAAAATAAATGTGTAGAGTGATTGAACCCCCAACCTCTTGAATGGATGAGAGAGTTAGGAGAAAAATAAATAAGAAAACAAAATGTGGAGAGTGGGTATTGAACCCCAAACCTCTTGAATGGATGAGAGAGTTAGGAGAAAAATAAAGGAGAAAAATATATGTGGAGAGTGGGGATTGAACCCCCAACCTCTTGAATAGATGAGAGAGTTAGGAGAAAAAAAGAAATGAAATATTATGGGTCTGATGGGGATCGAACAAGGGTCCCCCAAATCTGAAAAATGCAATCACCAAGTTTTTATAAGATTAAGTGTTGCCCAAGGGATTCACAATCGGGTTCCCTTGACCAATTCCGTATTGACACATAAGTCATACGTAAACAATTATTTAATGAATGTTGCCTCTAAATATCGAAATCAATATCTTGGCATACCTACAAGATGCATAAGTCTTATACCACATAGTCTTGGGTAAATATGAATCACTTAAATACACAATGAATGAAGCCTCATGGCTTGTATGTGTGGACTCATAAGTCTAGCATACGTTTAAAAGTAGGTGAGCCTAAGATGTATGTGATAAAATGATGTAACCCTACAAAGGTTAAGTAAGAGAGTGAAACACACTAAATGGCCAAGTGCATTGGCATATGATGAAATGAACATTCACATGAAGGGGTGAGTAATTATGAAAAGCAAATGTGTTAAAGTTAATGAATGAGGTGACAATATGATAAGAGGCTAATGTGAAAGATGAGAGCAATCTCAAATGAGTCTAAGTAAATATTACCAAAACGTACTCACCTATGAGAGTGTAAAGCTAATGAAGAGACCAGTCTCTATGAACACTCTAATGAAAGTATTGAAGTTAATGCATACTAAATACTAATGATGAGATGAGAAATCATCTAATGATCTATGATGTCCTCATGAAGCCAGCTTCCATGATGTATGAGTTAAATGTAATGGAACTTTATACTGAGCACCGATAGGCTAGCTATGAGTGGTGATGTCTTCCTTCAGGAAGGGCGGAGGTTCACGTAACTCTCATGAGATGAGACTGTCCGGCATGTAGGGTTTGGGTCTCCTTATATCTCCTAGTCTCTGAACCTATACTGCTAATATAGGGATCTAGCAGGGTTCGACTCCCTATATACGCTAGCATGTTTTTGTTCACTTTGGCCGGTGATTCCACCTCATTTTGGTGTGGGGATTACACACTGGATTTCATGATGCTCACATGATCTATGTCGGTTAAGGTTAAAGTTCCCAAAGAAAGAATGAGGCCATCCTCAAAGAATACACATAATGAAATGAACGATACCAAAGGTGTTAGGATATGATAATCAAGAGGTGAGATAGACTTAAGTAATGACACTAGTTTATTCTTGGTCATTGCACAGCGAACCCGATGAGAGTCTTAAACTACATCCTAGGAATGACTGGTGGTTGCACTAGTATATGAAAAGAATGAAAATGAAGTACGTATGAATGAATGAAGCAGACTCTGTGTTTGCTAAAGAAGGCTCCCTAGTTGAGGTCCCATATGTTGAGCCCTCATTTTGGGAAGTCCTAATGTCAAGTCCATGATTCCGAGGTCTCATGGCATATGAAAGAATGATATGAACTATGTGATATGATATGTGCAATATGTTATGTGCTGTTTGCAAAATGATAAATATGATGATGCATGTTACTCTAATGGCATGACTTTCCTAATCTGAATTTGGCAAGTCCATTGACTTGACTTTCCATAATTCATATCATTTGGAAAGAGCTCTTCTTAATCATGCATGTCCTTGGTGTGTGCTTGCATATACCCATACTTAGTACAAGTGTGTACTAATCCCATACAACTCTACATTTTTAGGTGCAGGAACAGGTGGACGTTAGAGCTTACCGGTCGACGCTGAAGCTATCCGGACGTGGAGCATTCATCCGAACTTGGTAGACCCTCATGCTTTCGAGGACGCTTGCCATTATAATCTATCTTAGATATAGGTGTGAGTTAGTGGAGTATGTTCCACTAGCGTTTCTTTCTCATCTTATTTCAGACATTGTATTGGTGCCATTTTGGCAAATATACACTTAATGCAGTATTGATCTATTTCTTTCATTTGATGATCTTAATATTAGATGGTTGATTGTGAACGTTTATGAGTTTAAGAGAATGTCTTATAGGAATGTTAAGTAACAAAAAGTTCAATTTTTCCGCTAAAATTAACATAGATGAAGTAATGATGACGTATGTAGGCTTGTCTGTGACCTCTGAGAGGTCAATGACGCCGGTCTCGTCTGGGGTCTAGACTCCGGTCATGACAACTACTTTGCACCAATCGAAACTAAACTTTTAGATAGTGTCCACTAAATATATGTTGATAACTCTTTTCCTATTAACTACCCCCTTGGTACGGCAAGTAGAAATAGGGCAAGTTCTAACGCGTTCACTCGTTAAAAAGACTTCTAAACGAAAGAATTATCAATACATGCAAGAACCTATTCTAGAATTGTTATTTAGCTAGTTTTACCTTGTCAATCACCCATGGTTTCCACAACCCTAGTTGTGGATTTAGTTACCCATGCCTAAAAATAAACAGTTTATGGTTGTTAAACAATAATTCATATACTTACTTTGACAAGTTTGAAGAAAATCCTGAAATAACACTTGAAATAACAAACTTCACTTGAAAATCAATTCCGGAAACTTGAGTAAATTGTCAATTTGTAAAGTCAAGAACCCAAGAACACAAAGATGAAAAATAATAAAAAGTCTAACCCAAAAAACGATGTTTTTAATCCTATATATAATAACTAAGTCCTAGATTAAAAGGAGTCCAAAATAAGGAAAGTTTGTCCCAAAACGCGTCTTCAATCGATGACTCCACCGACGGACCGTCGACTGCCTCCGTCGGTCCATACTTGGCATCTTCTTCAATCCTCTAAATTTGCACCTTCTCTGATTCAATCGACGGACCAACAACACGGTCCGTCGATGCACTTACAGTCCATCGATGCCTATCGTCGTTTTACACTTAAGCTTTTCTCCAACACTGGGTACTAGGGCAGTCTCTGATCACATCGACGACTTGCCATCACGGTTTGTCAATCAGTCGACAGACTGTCGATCCTTCCGTAGCCTCACACTTAGTTAGAAGTCCCCGAGTTGTATTCAGATGCTCGAACCTTCAATCGACGGCCACCATCTATGGTCCGTCGATGAGACGATGGGCCGTCGATGGCTTCGTGGGTGGTCACTTCTACACTGATTTCTGTAGTCTTCTACATTTCCGTTTTGGGCAACTTTCCTACAAAACACAGATAAAAATACAATAAAATTACTACAAAAAGGCCCTAGACACACACTAAACTTAAGGAAAAAGCATTGAAAGTACCGTGAAACCACGATACATCAGATGTCGTGGGTCTTTCCCAACTTCCATCATTATAAGTTAGAGACTTCATAGATATTCAGTATTGTTGAGTATAATATACTTATTTTATTCAGAGTTTTTCATTTGATTTAAAGCACTGTATTTGTGTTATTGTTTTTTATTCAGTTTTCAAGCTTTTGTATGCTTAAGTACGTCTTCCACTTGTAGTCAACTAGGATGAGGGTTCGCTTGGGAACAAAAATGGTTCTTGAGGAAAGTATATAGAGGTTTAGTTATCTATGTAAGAGAGATGGTGTTTTGGCAAACTGTGTTGGTATAGTCATGCACCTAGTAAGTTTATGATGAGGAGTTTTCCCTTATTAAAAGAGTAAGAGTTGCTAGTCGATATCAGATTGAGAATATATTTGTTTAGAAGAATAGAGGTTATGGTGATATGTCATTGTATTAAAGGAGAATAAATTCATGTGTTGAATAAGAGAGTAGAGTATTTATGGAGTGATAGATCTAATCTAGGCTTATGATTGAGGGAGAGACCATAATATTCAAAGCGTTATAGAACTTATTAGGTAATGATGTATAGTAAATGAGTGAATAATACTCCAGTTGTGAAGTGAAGTGTGATAAAAATTTGTAGGTGTGGAGACTGAGAGCTAAGGATTTACTACTTGTCATGAGGTTCTAGTGGATGAGTGTTTCTAAATTTTTATCCAGTAATTTTAAGTTAGTATAGTAAGCAAGCAATCATATTGATTTATGGATTTAGTTATAAACATTAATCTTTAATTTGAGATGATTGTCATGATCGAAAGAACGACGACATGAGGGTGATGATGTTAGTCTTGAGATTTGATCTAAGAGACTTGACATAGAGTAGGTGAGGAATTGAGGTAATTAGTTGCAATAAATATGATGGTACAAGTTAGAGACCCTAATATTTATATAAGGGCAGTGAAGTGTGGCTAACTAACAAGAGTAACAAAGCATTACGAAGTGTGCCGGGATGGTACGCTACTAGATGATGTTCTAATTAAGTAACAATTGTCCATGTATTCCTAGATAGCATAAGTGAGTTGTCAATGTGTAATAGGTCTATAGCCTTCAAGTGTTAGCTTTAGACCTAAGGAGGAGATGATAATATGAGAAATCAAGTCAAGTTTTGAGAATTTCTTAAGGAGATGGTTAGTAGGAGTCCATAGACTTGTTAGAGTACTAAGCTTGAATGTGGTGGTAAAGAGTAATAGTTTGAGATGAGATTCCCTATAGAGAAGTACATAATTCGAAATTAAGGATTTGGGTTAAACTTAAACATAAAAAGGGCATAAAATTAGACGCAGACCTTAGTAAGACTAACCCGATCCATACCAAGTCCAATCGTCATTCGAGGATGAATGATCTCAAGGGGGAGATATTGTAACACCCCAAAAATATTTTGAGCTAAGACTCGAACCTTTCTTCATAGTGAGTGAAATTTTACCAAGAAATAAAATATTTCTTAAGTATTACGGTCAGGTGACTAGATGTAGCACCTTGAGTACCAAAAACGAACTTATTTGGAAAGAGCAAAATCTGAAATTTTGCAAATTATGCTTCAGTATGAGTTTTACATCAACTTCAAACTATCATAACTCTGAGCACACAATGAGTTAGGTGAGCTAAGAGATACCATAGGAAGATCTTTGAATTATCTTTCCAAGATAAATTTGCTAAGTTTTGAGTTCTGATGAGATATGACCTTTTGAAGTTAGGTTGTCCAGTTAAGGAAAGTTACCCGAAAATAGTAAGGGGTATTTTGGTCTTTTCCTTACCCAATAAAATTTAATTCATTTTTAGAAAGATTTTAAGAGTCTAATACTATTAAGTTCAGTTTTATAATCCTAATATATGTCTATGATTCTAGTTGAGAGTTCAAGAAGAGAAAAGAAGAGAACAGAGGAGAAAGGAGGAAAGGATCAAAGCGTTCGTTCAAAAAATTCAAGATTTCTCCAAGAACCTAGTTCTTTGAGGTATGTAAGCTTCCATAGTGTTGGGTTCGTTATCCCATATGCCAATCATCATTTATTCAATGTAACTTATTTCTAAAAATGTAAGGATTTATGTTCTTGATAAGTGTTCTTGAAGTTTAATTAAGTCTTGATGTAAGATTCTACTTTGGTCAACTTTAAATGACCACATCTCTTTGATATTAAGAATTACGTGAAACATAACCCATTCAATTAAAGGAAATTTAATCTACTTTCCAACACCACTAATTTTGCATCAATCAAATATCCGAGTAACAAGTTATGACTAGTTTAGTAACCTATACAGTGTTGTTACGAATTAGCCAACAGGAAAATATTAAAAATAGTTGTTTTTGTCTTTTTTACCTCCAAGAAAACCATAAAAAAAAATTCTTGACTAATAAAAGACTAAAAACAATCAGATTTCATCTTCACTAATGAAAATCATAATCCTTGGTCATAGAGATTTCAAAATTCTAATTAAAGAATCTCAAAAAAGATTTTCTTGATTGTTTACTTCAAGATAGGGTTTCAAGTCTTCTAATCAAGTTGTTCTTCAATATTCTTAAAGTTTCTTAAAGAATCTTCAAGATTCTTCTAGAATCGTATTCTTCTAGGTATGTAAGTCTATCATAGTATTGGACTAGTTCGTCCTCACGCCCTATTTACTTTAATCTAGGATTCTACCACTAGATTTGAGTATTGTTGAGATAAGTTTATCATGAGTTCTTGAGTTCATGTTTCTTCTAAAAGTTCTATTCCTAATTATAGAATTTCTATATTGTTATTGAGATCCTTCATATCATGAACCATAACTTCATAATTCACATTCAAGAGAGAGTTAAGAGTAGAGTTCAAAAAAGTATTGTAGTTCAATTGTAAATCCTTTAGATCAACTATCAATTTGAAATATGTTTTGAGGAAGTAAGTAAGGGAATGAGAATAGTGTTATACATGAGTTTTATGTAGTATGTAGACCTTCGAGTCGAGTCATTCATGCCCTTTAATTCCGCATGGACTCCACAAAATAAGTATCTTTGAGAGGAGTAGAATCTGCAAGTTCTAAGTGTTGATGAATATGTTTCTAACACATTTGAGTTTATATTTATAATAATGGGACTATAACACATTACTCATGAATTTCGTGATTTTAATTGTTCATGCCCATAATTTCGCATGAACCCTATAAGTTGAACAATTTTGAGACGAGAAGTGTCTTTGAGTCTATAAGTTGAGTAGTTTATGCTCATAATTCAGCATGACTCCTCCAAGTTGAACATTATGAAATTACCCATAAACATGAGGTCGAGAACCTTGAATCCATGATCTAATTCAAGGAAAGTTAAGATTAAAGTCTAGAGAAGTTATGAGTCAAGTCTAGAAGTTAAGATCAAGTCTAACTAAAGTTGATAAAGTTTTCAAAAGTCTATCACAAACGTTTTCACTTTGTTTCTAAGACTTAAAGGTAAAGTTGAATAAAAAGTAAAGATTGAAGTCATTTCTTCGAAGAAGTATAAGGGGACTATATATTCCCAAAGAAGTTTTAAATGTTTTCACATTTGAGAAAGAAAGGGAACATCGATTCCAAGAGAGACTTTAAGCTAAATTTTGAGTAATTGTATCAAACCAAAGAAACAATTTGTTTTACAAATATATGAACTAAGCATATTTTTGAGAGTAGTATTGAGCACCGATATGGAGATGCGAGTTGATACTAATACAAGTCTTCATAAACCATATAGTCATCATGGGTACTAAAGGATCATTGATAAATGATCATACTTCTTAGATGATCACTTAAGTTAAGCTTGTGGATGCACTAATTTAAGCATTCTATATGACAACAAAGTATAGGAATGTTCTGGTAATGTGGGCAAGACACTTTATTACCACTTAGGCTCATAATGGTGGTTTTCGATTACAAAACTCCCAAAGTAGTAATTGGATGGTTCCTCAAGGGGTTCTGGTTAGTATGAATAGGGGTATGTGACTTCATTCATGCATTGTACTGGTAGACTTTGACAGGGAGCATAATATGATTTTTATATGATATTATGTTTATGAGTTGACATCATGTTTCAAATAATTTTTCTTTATATTTATATTGCACTTGTTTCAAACTTCTTTATAATGAAATGATTTCAATTAAGTATTCATGAGTTGAGCATCCAGAGTTGAGTATTTCAAGTTGAATATAATATCTTTGAAGTTGACTATCTAATCTTTGAATCGAGTACCATATTTTTGAAGTCGAATATCATATCTCTAAGTTGACTATATTATCCTTGAGTACTTCTGAGTTGAGTAAGTTTGAGTATCTTTGAGTACCCTTGACTATTGTTGAGTTGAGTGAGTTGAGAAAGGTAAGTATGTTAGTTTTATCAAGATTCAAGCTTATGTCATGCTTTAGAGTTCCTATTGCATGCTCGTACATTTCACGTACTGAGCTATTTGGCCTGCATGATCTCAAAATGCAGACACAGGTATTTAGGATCATTAATACGAGCTTTGTTGATATATTTGATATTTCAAGTTAGCTTGGTGAGCCTCTTTGATTCTGGAGGATTTTATTTACTTTTAAAGTTTAGTCACGATGTGGTGGATCTTGTCCCGACTTCCATCATTATCAGTTAGAGGCTTCCGAGATAGTAAGTATTGTTGAAAAGTTTGTATCATTTATTTATTAAATATTTTAAAGACTTAAGTGGCCTATTTTATGGCGAGCTGAATATAATTGTTTTATTTAGAGTTTCTCATTTGAGTTAAAGCATTGTATTTGTGTTATTGATTTTTATTCAGTTTTTAGCTTTTGTATACTTAAGTTAGTCTTCCGCTTGTAGACAACCAGGATGAGGAGTCACTTGGGGACCAGAAATGGTTCTTGAGTGTGGGCCATGTCATGGATCTAGACTCGGGTCGTGACAAAACAATCAAACATGTAAAATATCAATTTATGAATTTCCTTACCTCAACAAAATGATAATCTATAACACCATTGATATTAAAATTCATATCTCTAAAGTTTGGTAATTTTACACTCAAATAGTTGCAAATAATTCATTTCAAAAATGGAAATTACAAAAGAATTAGGACAAAAGAAGCAAACCAAGAATCTGATTTTGATCATTCTAATACAATTGAAGAGTCATCAAAATGCAGGAAAACCAACTTCAATAAACTCTCATGGGTACTTCTCAACCCTGCTAATTGATGGAGGGCGTGATAGGCACTCAAAGACCATTGATGGCTTCGAACAGACCCTTGTCTTGGCTTACTTACTCAGCAAAAGAATGAAATACAAGATATAACTCAAGAAATAGCTTAAAAGTAATAATTAGCCAAAATGCAACCCAAGTCATATTCCATTACAATTGAAAGAAAAAGACTAAAGAAAACTAATACTATATGTCTCTGAAGCCTCTAAAATAAAGAGGGATGTTGGGACAAGACCCCTATTCATCCTAACAACTAAAAACTAATACAAATAACTGAATGATAAAGATGTCCTCCGGAATGAAGGGAGTCTCACCAACTGACTATGAGCTGCTCAATGGATCCCTGCGTCAACATCATGATACGATGCAGGCCAACTGACTTCAGTACATTGAATGTACGAGTATGTGAGTTGAAATGCTAAACAAGAACTAAAGCTTGAAAAAATGTAAGAAGGAACACTTACCTTGGCTCTGCTCAACTCATGAATAACTAACTCATTTCAATATAATGCAATTTAAAAGAAAGTGCAATACAAAGATAAGTTGTTTAAAACATGGTTTTCAACTCAAAGTATGCAAAGATACCATTAAGTCTCAGATGTATATAAAAATACAAATAAAATGATGTATATAACCAATTACAATTAACTTCTGTGGAGTTTCTTTTACCGACAACCATTATTTAAGAGCTATAGTAATGATTAATCGATCTACCTCACGTTGCAAGCGCATCCTACACTCTGCCAAAGGTATAAGACCTTAATGACATATTGGATCCACTACTCTACTGTGAAAAATGTTCATCTAAAAAGTATGACCCTGTTTTACCCATGGTGGCTACATGGTTTTATGGATATGTGAGTTATCTAAACTCATGCTCGTCCCCAATTCGGTGCTCAATACTACTCCCAAAATATACTGCTCTTATGTTTCCAAAACATACTTCTTCTGTGATTTGAGATTAATGCTCAAAACATTATTGAAGGTCCACTACAAGAAAAAGACTTTTTAGAGACCAACCTATATGGACGAGTCAGAAATCTAGTCCTGATAAGTATGCTTATAAGGACGTGTCTTACTTCTAGTCCCGAATTGACAGTTTTAATTATTTTTTTAAGACGATACTAAATCTGGTCTCTATGTTAATTAAACAACTAGTCCCTAAAAGTAAATTTAGCAGACAAAAGGCGCGCTAAAACTATTAAATGTATTTTTTTTAAGGGGGTGAGGGGTCTTTGTACATAAATATATTTCCAAAAAGTAAAATCTTTAAACCCTAATCTCCACACCATTGTTGCCTAAGGATGAACGCTTTAGCTCCACCGATTAAAGCTTCTTCTTTATATGACCCACATTCCAAGCCTCAAAATTATTCATCTGCGCATCCTCAAGAATTAAAGTGACGAAGCTCGTTTTTCCCTATTTATGAGAAACCCACTTTAAAGCTTCTTCTTCGATTTGATGAAAAGATTGCGGCTAGGCTTTGAAACAACTGGATAATCAAGCAATGGAGGTAATTTTCTATTTCAATGATTCTAAAATGGGGCTTCTAAAATTCTATGAAAGTCAATTAGAATTTTAAAAGTTATTTACAGATTCGTCTTATCTCGATTTGGACACCCTATTTAGACATCTGAGTTGTACTAATTTTGCCTTTGTAAGTGTTTTCCTTTGATTCTCAAGGGGTTTTGTTAGAGAAACTAACAAACCATACCATATAATATAATGTGCGCATTGTACAGTATTCATCTTTCAATCCAAGCTCATTCTTACATGAACATTCTTTATATTCATTATGCCCTGTTAAATTTTCGATTGCTCATAGCAGCAATTCTCCGGAAACATATATTCATTATTAATTTTGTTGTTTTTGTTATTTTACTTGTTATTTAATCTAGAATCCTGCCTTTCTTTTGATGAAATTTCATATTTTCATTAGCAATGCATGCATCTAGAGTCGGATTAATGTTTCTAAGTTTATGCACATTCACTCACACTCTCAATTATCCAGCAGATATATCAGAATAGTGGTTATTATCTTGAAGTTGTACAGATATATGTAGTTAGTTTTGGAAGGATACAATTTAAAACTGACATTCAATTGCGGTTCAACTTTGCTTGTCATACTCATTGGCGACATTTGTTATTCTAAATTTTGTCCTTTGCTTGTTTTGTTCTGATTATTAAACAATATTTTAAATTATGTATGTATGACAGAAAATTAGTTCTGTGTGTATTTTTTTTTGTTGAAATAATACATTATTGGTTGTTCCCTGAGAGAAGTAGACTATCTATTTCAAGGTTTCAAATTAAAGGTTTTGTGAACAAGTCAATTATGATGCTCGTTAGAGGTAAACAAATTATCATCAAATTACATGAGTTATGGTTTCTAATGCAGTTCTTGCCTACTCTGGTTAGTAGTGCAGACTTTTCTGTACTCTTGTTAGTTCTTTGCCTACTATGGTTAGGAGTGCAGACTTTTTTGTACTCTTGTTAGCAGCGAAGACCTTTGCATACTCTGATTTGTGTAAATGCTAAGTTCAGAACTTCAACAAAACCATTCAGAATGAGGTTTTAAAAAAATTATATCCACATAAGCATGATGTTTTGTAAATCAAATAAAATACAAAAATAATTACAAAAAAGTGACTTATTGTAGAGTTGCAACATAGAGTACTTGTCCTCTTTTTCGTTTCTCTTGCTCAGTGGTTTCCTTTTAGCTTTCATTAGAACTTTATCATCATTTTTATTGTGTTGCTTGAAAATATTTTTCTCGAGGAACACATTTCCCTTGAAAATTCCTAGATAATCATAAGTTATATACAATGTACTTACATTGAGAAAATTATTACTCCATCTTGTTTGGTCATATCTAATTACACAAAACTGAACAATATGTCCTAACAAAGTTGTACAAAATCATGAGGTTAACAAGGGGTACTTCTAGATCATACGAGATACTCCCCAAGTCCCAACAAGAATTTAAAAGTATTGCAAATGATTCCACTAGATACACACAATGTACTCCAGGCATATGTGTGAGAATAGATCAAAGAAGATGATATGAATGATAATCAGGGAAAGCTAGTGATTCACCCATCAAGAAGCATATAGTTAATTTAGCTTCCTCCCCAATCTCCTGTTTGCATTTTGACCACATAGCCTATAGTGCATACTTATTGTTATGCTTTCTTTTGAGCAAATATTATGTCTCTGGTTTTCTCAACTATTTAGCAGTATAAGAAGTTCCTCCCTGTGTTTCTTCTGATCATTTTCTTTTGGTCAAGATAGGATACGGTGGTACATTGTCCTCCTCAGTTTGTCCCCAACTCACTGAATGTACTCCTTATCAACCTTCAATTGATCATCTTCTTCTTGTACAAGGAGAGTAAAGCAGTACCCCATCTCTTTTGACTATTCCCAACTTACTGCAGTTAAGCATTCCTAACATTCAATTGTTCTTTTTTTTGGCGTGATATTTTTAGAAGTTGTAGCTGACTAACATCAGTTATGGACTTCACAATATTCTACGTTTTTTCCCAAGATTTCATCAAATTGAAATATTTCATTTAGTGAACGAAATATGTGATTTATCATATACTTTAGAACTCCATCAGTGTTTTCAATTGATATACCACCACTCGACTTTTGTACCACAATTGATAACTTTCAGAATGGGCATCGTGGCATCAGTTATAAGATAAACACTAGAAGCACGCCTGTATCTTTATATTACACATATGATTTAACTTCCTTGCGTATTTCCAAAGAGTTTGAATCTTCTTTTCATGTGAAATTTTAACTAAACTATTGTCGAAATTAGCAGAAAGATCCAAACTCATCCGAACTCATCCATAGTAAAAACATTATCAGAATTTCTGTATTACCCTTTGTTATCTCATTAAAAGTAAAAATTGAATCTCACAATAACTTCATAATACCTTGATTTAGGGTAGCAAGCTTTATAAATATCATTAAGCAATTATTTAAATGCAGATAGTTGCTTTGCGTGCATTTTATAGTTTTGCGTTCACTTCTTTAAGGCTCTCTTCTCTCTCAAGAAAAACTTTAATGTATATTCTATGGATTTGGGAGAAATGAGAATCTGATGATGATTGTACTGAAAGATTATCTATAGAAGTTATGGAAGAAGAGTGAGTATGTACTTCTCAAAAGCATCACTACAATTACTTGTATTCAGAAAATGAATGTTGCTTGGCTTGAATTTATTTTTATTTAGTTTTGTTTTATTTCTTTAATAAAGCTAAAAATGAAATTCGATACATAATCGATGTTTCAAATTTCATGTTCATCCATACAAGTGTAGCTTATCTCTCTATATAAAAGCATCTTTTACCTGCAAATTTCGTAAATTTTTTCTACTCATTGGTAGAACTTAAAATTTTCAATGTTTTGTTAACTAGTTAATACATCTCCCTTCTTTCCATATACAGGTTTTAGTTGCTCTTTTGATGATGAGTCTAAGCTCAATGTAAATATGATCATGCTGAGAAGGTGAAGAGAGACAATAGTAATTTCTAAATGAACTCTCATGGTGTTTATCGACATCGTACCTGCTTGAATTGTAACTGTAAATCTGATATGTTTTTATGCTGGTGTTTGAATACAAGATCACACTTTGCCATCAAAGACAGATGGAAAGGATGTTGGCAATAGTTTAGCTGATGGAAATTGTGAGTTCTTTTATGATTCTTATTTCATGATAATTATTTGTTTTCTAATTTCTATAGAAATATATTTTGTTTATGGTTAGAGATCTTGTGGTAAGGTTTTTTCATGCTTATCCCTCCACTTGGTAGATGTATCTATCCCACTCCTTGTTTTATTTTCTATCGAATCAGAAGCATGTCAAGATGGTGAATTGAGAAGTGAAAAGTTTTTCTTTTTAATTGTTAAAGATAAACGTTGACATAACAAAAGTTGATTTATTTCTTTTCTAGGTATTTGGAGGTAACTATATATGTTTTTGTGTTATAGCCTTTAACTTCTAGGCATACTACTGATTTTTCCAATTTTTTAACAGTATGTATTGTGTCTTTTATAGGTTTTGAAGACTTGATGAACTTACAAGTCCCAGACCAAAGTAGAAGTCGAGTTGAAAAGTCAAGATGCAAGATTTTAAGACCTAAATTGGTTATCATTTTGCTGATATTTTTGGGAAATTTTTATATTTTGTATTATCAAATGTAATACATTGGGGTTATACCATGGTTCATTGCTACCTATTGGATATTAATCTATATTTTGTAATTAATTATTTATATAAATGCATGCATTTATAAATATTTTTCTTCTTGTAATTGAATTTTATATTATAAACAGTAATATAATTAGTACTAAAAATGACAATATATATCTTTAGGACCAAAATAGAAAATATTTTACGACCAGTTAGCTTTATCTTCAAAAGTCTTTTAGGACCAGAAGACATGGACGCTAAAAGTAAGTACATATCCAAAGATAAAACCATACAACAATTTAAGGACCAGAAGTATGGTCCCTGATGAAAAATTTAGAGACCAGAATATACCTAGTCGTTGAATCCTTATAGGGACCAGTTAAGATTACCCGTCGCAATTAACCTTTAGCGACTAAGCTTATTACGATGAGTGGCGACCAAAATTTTCTAGTCTCTATTGACTATTAGGGACCAAAAGTATACTTTTCGGACGAGATTTCCCTTCTCTAATAGCCATTTTTCTTGTAGTGGTCTATCTTGGAAATCTTAGTTTCCCTGCTTTCTTCATTTTATAAAGCTAGTACTTCTTTCTGAAAACTAGCCCCAAAGCTCTTTGGAAATAAAAGTTCCCTTACTTGTTTAATTATGAAAACATTTTAAATCTCATTGGGGATACTTAGTCCCCAGATACTTTTGAAGAAAGAACTTCAACTTTACTCTTTATTCCTTACTCTACTTAGCTTGAAACTTTAGTCTTGAAAGAAAGTTAAAACGTTGTTAAAGACCCTAGAGAACTCTCAAGAATTTTGATTTGACTTTATAATTAACTTCTAGACTTGACTATTAACTTCTTTAAATTTAATCTTAACTTTCCTTGAATTAGATTATGGATTCAAGGTTCATAATCTCATGTTGATGGATGATTGTTTGATGTTTAGATGTACCTCAGACTGTTGGAATCATATAGGAAACATGAGTACATCACTTCAGAACTAGTACAAAAAGATGGGCAATGAATGGGGTGCACTAGCGTCCTTGGCTCTCTTAGAGGCTTGGGGCACGAGGTCCAAATCTTCAGGGCCAAGCTGGGGCGCTCTGTCTGGTGCTCCGCCCCAAGGCCCTACATAAACAGATTGTCCTATGGGGCTATGGGACGCGCGGCACCCCAGGGCTTTACGGACAGACGTTTCGACTTTTCTTCTCCGTTTTTCATCTCTAAACCCACAACTTCCATGATTTTTCCCCAAACACTTAGGATCATTAGTACCCTCAATACCTAATAGATTTGACTCGAAAAACAACCTGGAAAGATGAATCAAATCAATACTAAGCATACAACAACTAAACCAACAAGAATTCAACAATGTTCTTCAAGAACTTCACTTTTTATCATCAACCTTACTAAAATTGCTGAAATTAAACAAGTTGGTGTGTGGGTGAACTAACCTAACACAAAAAGATCTTACATACATAGTTAGGGATCACTCCTGACGAATTCCATTCGAAATCCCTTAGCGTTCTAGGCGAATCCTTGATCCTTGTCCCTTTTCCTTCTTCTTTTCTCTTCTCCCCAAGCCCTAAACGTAAAATAACTTTACTAATCTAAACTAAAACTTATTTTTACCCCAAATAAATCCGTAAAACAAAATATGAAATAAATGGGTAAAAAGACTAGTTTGCCCTTCCTCAAATCCGGAATTGGACTTTCCTCACTTCATCAACCCAACTTTGGATAGGCATATCTCCCTCATACGATATCAAAAATAGGAAAACTCGGGTGCATTGGAAAGGTCTCTCCAAGGGGTTTCCAATCATATCGATAACTACCTCTAAATCATCATGAGATAGAAGTTATGATCGTTTGAAATTGACTAAAAGCTCACTTTTCGTAACTTAAGAAAATTTCAAGATTTTATTTATTTCCAAAACGTACTATTTCAAGTTCTAAGCTTCTTCCTAGCTATTTCAATTTACGAGATGTTACAATATCTCCCCCTAGGAAAATTCGTCCTCGAATGAGTTTACTTGTTACTAGGCTTATGGAGTAACATCTTACATTCAGCTCAAACACCCAACAACAAAATATTAACACAACATGCCAACTTAATATCAATGCCAAGAAAAGGATTAGTACCTCAATTTGGAACTTCTCCGAATTCGAGGAGATGCGGGTATCTCTTCTTCCCATCCTCTTTATCTTCTTAAGTGACTTCTCTATAAACAGATTTTTGTTCTTACCAAATCTCATAACACCATTCATGGGTGAGCTTTAAAGTAATTCAATCATGTACCATTGGTACACACAACCTATCTTGATGTCTCAATACACCATCTCCTCCTTCTTAAAAAGTCATCATTTTTTGCTTATGAACATTTGCCTTTTATTCAAGCCAGATAGGGTCTTGGTCTTCTTGCCATTTACTTCTGACACTAATGATGATTTAGACCTATTCATCACCACTAATCCTCCTTCTGTGTAATTCATACATCAAACTCCTAATCGTGCAAGTCTATGCACGTCCTTTGCTAACTCTTTCTTATCTTCCTCAAAATGGGTGGTACTATCCATATACAACCTTCTTTGCCTGAGATTAAGGTCTTTCTAACTAAACACATGCTGAAACTCTTGTGATCGGTGAGCACTTATACATGAACACAATAAATATAATTGTGTTATCTTTCGAAGCAAATACTACAACAACCAACTCTAAGTCATGGATTGGGTAATTCTGCCCAAGAACTTTCAACTCTGTTGGTGCCATTTGGTATGGCAAAAAATATATGATGAATTTCTAAAATGATGTCTATGCCGAAGTCTGTTCCTCTGTCAAGAGGGACTCTGGGTAAGTTATCATGAAATATTATGGTAACTCTTTTACTATTGAAACTGAAATTGACTGAAAGTATGTATCTCAACACTAGATTCATTAATTCGGACTAAGTGACAGACATTCCCTTTGGGAACTAACTTGTTTTCCTTAAGGTACGAAATGAAATGACCCTTAGGTACTACTGAACTACTTTTCCACTCTAAGACTGGCTCATTTGGAAACTGGAACTTAACTACTGTAGTTCTACAATCAACTAAGGCATAATAGGCATGAAGCCAGTCCATACGAAGAATGACATCAAAATCTACCATGTCTAACTCAATTAAATCAGCCATGGTACTCCTATGATTGACAAAAATGAGACAATCACCATAGACTGTCTTTGCAGAATAGACTCACTAACGGGTGTGGAAACACTGAATGGTTCACTAAGTTCCTCAGAAATAACATTAAAACTCATAACAACATATGGAGTTATAAAAGATAAGCTCTCTCCAGGGTTTAGCAAAGCATAACAGTAAAGACAAAGCCTTGAATCATACCAGTGAAAACATCTGGCGAATCTGCTTGCTTTAGGAGACCGTTGATAGCATAAAAGTGGTTTGTTCCTCTGTCGGTACCATTTCTTTGCATGTTCTTTGGATGCTTTTTCATTAAGTGACCCTCTTTTCCACACTTAAAGCAATATGTCTGGACTTGACGACACTTTCCTGGGTGGGTTCTACCACCCCTAGAACCTGCAAAAACCCAGTCACCTCGTTGTGCTACACTACCTTGAGACTGTGCAGGTCTAACTCTGAAGTTCTGCCCAATATACTCACATTTATTTCTGGGTGCAAGTGCACTAGCAGATGATAGAGAAAATCCCTTTTGTTCCTGTTGGAAATATGATCGGTTGGCATTACTCTTCTGCTGCCCAGATTCATTCCCCGCCTTGGTACTCTTGTTATTGAACTCCTCTCTATCCCTAAGATTTTCATCCTCTACCTGCTGCACATAGACTATTAACCTTGAAATGTCCATGTCCCCAATAAGCATTGTTGCCCAGCCCTCTTTGCTTGATAGACGGTCTAACCTAGAAACAAACAAACCCTTTCTACTTCTTATGTCTTTAACCATCTCCGGAGCATAACGAGATTGTTGTGTGAACTTCAGACTGTACTCATGAACACTCGTAGACTCCGGATTAAGGGTGAGAAACTCTCTTATCTTTGCCTCTCACAACTCACATGGAATTAAATGTCCCATGAAAGTGCTCTCAAACACAACCCAACTCACTATTGGTGCATCCTTAACCCTATTCTTTGTCCATTGGTCAAACCAGATTCTAGAGACACCCTTCATTTGGTATGCAATTAGTTCTACTCTCTCCACATCAACACAATGCAATATGTCAAAAATTCCTCAATTATTTCAACAAAGTTTTCTGGATCCTCTGTGACACTTGAACCTGTCATGGATCCTTGAAGTATCGGCCACTTCCTATCGATTACCTCTCTACCCAACTTGATGAGTCGCAACTTGACTTAACATCCAAATAGTCTCACAGAATTCAACATGGGTAAACTTTCCTTGAGGTTGCACTTCAAGTGCATTTCGTAATTCTTGTTCCTCAACATGCCACCTAGATGAATGACCTATTATTACTCTTCTTGGAGGCATGATTCTATGAAAACACACGTAGGCACGAATTAGAGGGAAATTTCTTAGAGATCAAACTCTAACACACAAAAGGAATATGAAAGAAGTGAAAAAATTCCTAAATGTTGCAGCCTCCTAATTATAGATGTGGCGCACTTCACACCGATGACTAGGACTCTACTGACATGGCTCCATAGACTTCCTAAGTGTCACATCCTGGGAGCACCCCCTAGAAGTAACTAGCGTCATCGTCTTCATCGAGGAGTAAGACTAGACTCCTAGCTTACATCATTACATCCATAGGTTAAAAAAGCGGAAAATTTAAAAACTTTTCTTCTATATATCATGAGGTTTACATAGAACTCTCTCATACACATAATATAGTCATATCGAGTATACATAGACCCTTCGTATAGGAATATTACATAGTCTTCTACTTTTATTACACACACACACACAAACAAACAAACACACACACACACATACACACACACACAAGAGTATAACAACTGGTCATAGCCCATATATCAATACAATAAAAGCCACATATAGACTATACAATCTTTAGTACTCAAATGAAAGGAAATGAACATATTGTCTTTATGACTAATCAATATCCAATCCTAGAAAGTGGCATTGTCCTCGAAGTAGTGAGGACCTACCCAACTTGGGGAATGAGAATCCAAGTCTTCGTTCAAAAGTCCTCATAAGCCCTTCAACGATCGGAACCTATAAAGTTGGGGAAAAGGGAGAAAAATGGGGTTAGCATATCACTTGTATTAAGTATGAGACCATATCCACACACAACATAAAATCATGCTAAAAAGGGACATTTTATTAAAGCATGCAATTTACTTTGAAAATCCTTATGCCCACTCAAGGATCAATACAATTCAATAAGAAATATTCATTAAGTCAAGACCATGTATATCACAAGATCAACAATACTAAGTCTAGTCAAGTCAACATGCATATCAACATAATAGAACACATAATCAAGATAAACTCTATCCTCAAGTCATAACGTCAACAAGCATGAGTAAGAGTTCATAACATCATAACCAAATCAAGACCATTACTCATGAACCCTCATTAAGCCCACTAGTGCAATGACTAAGCAAAATCCCACAAATTACTCAATCAAGTAAACCTAACAAGAACCATAAATAATGTCCAACTTCACATAGCGTATTATTAAGAGTACTTAACATCGTACTTTAGCAATAGAGACTAAACATATGTTCATAAGTGAAACCAATATCATATAATATCATCAACATGTAAGATCATCATATACATATCATTTACATTTATAAGTATATACATATATAAGAACATCCTTTTAAGACTTCCCTCAAGGCTAACTAGTGCAATGTATAGGTAGAGTCTCATACACCTACCTAGACTAAGCTAAACCCCTTAAGTCATCCTAGTTAGTGTTCATTCCTTTACTTCATTTTTACCTTTTGGGAAAATCGTGCCTTAACCGACATAGACCACACGAGCTAATGTGGAATCCGGTGTCATCGAACCCTACACATGTCACGACCGGAATCTAGACCCCAGATGAGACCGGCGTCGTTGACCTCTCAGAGGTCGCAGACAAGCCTACTTACGTCATTCATACTTCATCTAGGTTAACTTTAGCGGAAAATTTGAAACTTTTTATTTCTTAACATACTTGTTAAACATTCTTATCATTTCATAATTATTCACCATCAACCATCTAACATTAAGAGATAAGCAACTGAAAGAAATAGTTCAATAAGTATCAAGTGTATAATTGCCAAAATGGCACGAATACAAAGTCTGAATAAAAACAGGAAAGAAACGCTAGTGGAACATGCTCCACTAGCTCAACTCTAAAACTAAGCTAGAATATAAAATAGTAGCATCCTCGAAAGCATGAGGACCTACCAACTCCGGATGAATGCTGGACGTCCGGATGACTGCAACAATGATCCTGTAGCTCTATTGTCCACCTGTGCCTGCACCTAAAATAGTATAGTTGTATAGGGTTAGTACACACTTGTACTAAGTATGGGTATATGCAAGCACACACCAAGGACATGCATGAGAAAGAATAGCTCTTCCCTAACAACGTGCTTATGGGAAGTCAAGTCAGTGGACTTGCAAAATTTGGATTTGGAAAGTTAGTGAACTTTCCAAATTTGGATTAGGAAAGTCAGTGAGCTTTCCAAATTTAGATTAGGAAAGTCAATGAGCTTTCCAAATTTGGATTAGGAAAGTTATGCCATGAGAGTGACATGCATCATCATAAATATCATATTGCACACAGCACATAACATCTTCATATTGCACGTATCATAGTACATAACATATAACATATAACATATAACACATAACATATGGCACATAGCTTCTTTCATATCATTCATTCATATGCCATGAAACCTTGGAATCATGGATTTGACATTAAGACTTTCCAAAATGAGGGCTCAACATATGGGACCTCAACTACGGAGTCTTCATTAGTAAACTCAGAGTCTGCTTCATTCATTCATACGTACTTCATTTTATTTCGTTCATATGCCAGTGTGAATGTTTTATGAAAAATATATAATATATGTATATATTTCTGAAAAAATGACTAAGTTTTGGAAAATCAATTAATCTTATGATTTAAGAGAAATCGACTTTCCAAATTAACAGAGTCGCCACTTGATTTTTTAGAAAAAATCAAGAAAACTTAAATTATTTTTCAAAAGATTTAAAAACAGATAAAAATCTATTGAAAAGGGTTCGAAGTTCAATGTACATTCCGAGAAGGTGTTACGCCCTCGGAATGCCCGCTAACTCGCGGTTGACCGGCGATTTGACTAAAATGACTCTTTATTTAATTTTCAAATAATGATTAAGTAAAGTGCATTTCTTATTTTTATTTATTTATTTATTACTACTTCATTTTACTTAATAAGTAAAAAAAAATTATTTATTGACAAGGCTAATATATATATATATATATATATATATATATATATATATATATATATATATATATATATATATATATATATATATATAGCCTAAAAATTTAATATCTATAACAAAAAAAATTGGCTATCGTTCGGGATTAATTAAATTAGAACCAAATATCAAATAATATGTTAGTCAAATATCATGATAAAAAAAAAAGAAATGTCAAATTTGGGCCTTTGGCCCAAATTCTGCTGCTGCCATTTTTTGACCTTTGGGCCTATTTTCTTTCCAAAATCCAGCGGATACATTGACCGTATATCGCCAGATATAGACCATATTTTGATTTTATTTTTTGTATATTGGATTATATAATCAGTGTATACACCCTAAATCAGCTTCCCAAGCATCTGTATATTTTTGTTGACCTATAAATCGTATCTTCCGACTGTATATCAGTGTATGCAGTCGGTGTATTCATCTGTTTTAAACCTTTGGAGACCTACGAATTAATTCCAATAGCATATTTGCTGCTTTCAACCTGCATATCATGTTTTCCAGGGGGCTGGACGACTCGGAGATACGAGGGAGATAAGTCCGTCATGGACTCAAAGAGGATCATGCAAAAAAAAAAATTAAAATAAAAAGAATAAAAAATCGGACTATACAAATAACATCATAATTTATTCAAAAAAAAAAAAGAGATGTAAGAATAAAAATATCACCTTCTCCGGAGCAGCAAACTAGAGACGGTACGAGCAAGGAACTTGTCTTCACCACGCGACTCGGATTCAGACGACGACCGGGAATTATAGGCAATATTTTTTACCCGAACACAACTTGGATGTATTTAATCTATGTATTCTTTGCCCTTTTTTTTTTTTTTTTTTTTTTGCTTGAACTACTATGAATGTTAAATTTTTTTTTCTTTAACTCCCTTTTCACCCTTTTCCCCTTCTTTTTTGTCTATATCAATGAAAAATATATCATGAATAATCAATAATCAATAATGAATAATGAATATTGAATATTGAAAATTGAATATTGAATGTTGAATTGAAAAAATGAATTGAATTGAATTCTTGAATTCTTGAATTGAATCATGAATTCCTCCCTCTTCTTGAATTCTTTAATTCTTCCCTTAATCCCTTAATGAATTTCCCCTTTCTTGAATTCTTTGTATTCTTCTATTTTTTCAAATCATCCCTTAGAAAGAAGAAGAAAAGAGAAGGTATTTATAGGAGATTTTTATGGTAGATATAGGGGGGAAATGAAATGGATTGGATGAATTTGAATTTCAAATTTCAAAATTCAAATTCAAAAAATTTACTTTTTTTTTAGGGGGGCAAAAGGAATGGATTTTAGAATGAATTTGAATTTCAAAATTCAAAATTCAAAACTCAAAATTTCAAAATTCAAAATTCAAAAATTCAAACTTCAAAATTCAAAATTCAAAACAAAATTCAAAATTCAAAATTCAAAATTTCAAATTTCAAATTTCAAAATTCAAAACCTCCCAAAAGTGTAGTTGAGAATTAGTGGGCTGGATAGCTCGATAATATTCCAACTGTAACGAGGTGGATCCTCGATAATAATCCAATTGTAACGAGGTGGATGCTCGATAATATTCCAACTGTAATGAGGTGGATGCTCGATAATATTCCAACTGTAACGAGGTGGATGGCTCGATAATATTCCATCTGTAACGAGGTGGATGCTCGATAATATTCCATCTGTAACGAGGTGGATGCTCGATAATATTCCAACTGTAACGAGGTGGATGCTCGATAATATTCCAACTGTAACGAGGTGGATGGCTTGATAATATTCCATCTGTAACGAGGTGGATGCTCGATAATATTCCAACTGTAACGAGGTGGATAGCTCGATAATATTCCATCTATAACGAGGTGGATGGCTCGATAATATTCCATCTGTAACAAGGTGAATGGCTCGATAATATTCCATCTGTAACGAGGTGGATGCTCGATAATATTCCAATACAATTCAAAAATAGGAACCTGAATGGAAAAACAACTGCAACTTTGATCATGACTCGCCACTAGCGACCCTCTCACACATTGTTTCTTAAAACTTTGAAATAATCTGTCAGCATTTGTCTTCAACATTCCTGCAAAATAAGATAAAAAAAATTGTTTAAAAATCTCTTGAGGCAACATAATGAATAGAGAAAAAATGAAATGAAAGGTTTTCTAAGTTTTGTTGATGAGGCCACGATGGGTGCAAATGACGCCTTTTGCCACTCTTGACGTCTTTATATAGTCATTTTTGTGACTTCGATGTTCCTGCATCCAAAGAAAAATTCTTAGTTTGAAAGACTGATTTGTGTTGATCTTGTCTCCACGCTCCTTCATGCGGTTGGCTTACACGGTCCCCCGTCCTTTGGAAGACAGTCTTGATCTGTCTCGGTTTGAAATATATTTAACTCTAGTAACTTGCTTTATTAATTCTGAGGTTGCTCATTCTAGAATTTTGAGGCCCCTCCTCAAAACTTTGTCCCAGTTTGCCTCGATAGTATAAGACTTTTAACAACGGACATTGTTGTGTGGAATTTTTGAGATCATCTCAAAAATTTGTCCCAGTTGCACATTTCAACATGATTCTCCATAAAATATTATCTTGGACTTTTGAGATTCACCCAAAAATCTACCAGTTGTATTTTGGTATCAGTGTTGACTTGTTGAAGAAGTCCATTTTCAAATGAATTTTTGAGATCCTCTCAAAAATTCTGTCCCAGTTTCCATTATAAAGAGAAATAGAAATCTTGCTGGGAATATGACCGTGCCATTGTGGCGCCTACGTATCCCGTTGAAGCGGAAATCAGGTCAAACGTAGTTCCCCCACAAAGGTTAACCGAAAATAGGAAATTTTAATAAGGAAATGACCGAGGCCGACACAGGCCGCCTACGTATCTCATTCTTTGAGAATTCAGGTCAGACGTAGTTCATTACAAGGGGAGGTGCGACAAAATGGAAAAATGGGATTAAATATGCATTTTTAAAAGAAATAATATAGCTTTATAGGCAGAACTCTGGCCGACGTTGGGCATACTTCTTTCCAACCATTTGATGATGAATATTTTCAGATGATTCTGTTCAAAGATATTTGGAAAGGCTTAATCAATATTGATCAAATTGTTGTTGATCATATTTTGAATCTTGTGCTTGAGGGTTGAACAATTCTCTGTGTTGTGTCCAATGGCTCCAGAATGATAAGCACATCTGTGGTCAACTCTGTAAAATTTCCCCAAAGGATTGGCTGGTCTTCCTTCTATAGGATAGAGCATACCCATTGCTTTCAACCTTTCATAAAGTTGAGTTTGAGATTCCCTTAATGGTGTAAATACCTTAGGAGCCTTCCTAAAGTTTGGACGGGATTTTTTTTTCTGATTGACATTATGATTTTGATATTTCCTTTGGGAAGCTGACCGCATATGGGTAGCCGTGACCATACCTACCTCCTCTGTTTTTCCTTTTGATGTATCCATATCACTAATTCTGGTATATTTTCCATTAGCTCGGAATGCGGTAAGGTTGGTGACTTTTCCAGTCTTGAAATCATCTTCCAAAGCCTCTCCCACTTTGACAATCTCGACAAATTTTTGTCCCATCATACACAACATTCTTTCATAGTACTCAGGCTCTTGAATTCGAATGAACATTTCAGTGATCTCACGTTCAGACATGGGAGGTTGAACTTTTGCCGCCTCTTTTCTCCAACGAAGAGCGTACTCTCGATAATTTTCTATAGACTTCTGTTTGATCTTCTCCAAATAGTAGCGATCTGGGGCAGCTTCTACATTATGTCCGAATTTTTTCGTGAAATCCTTTGCGAGTTCATTCCAACTTTTCCATTGTTTCAGTTCTTGTGATGTAAGCCACTCCAGAGCTTCTCCACTTAGACTTCGACTGAAGAGACGCATCAACAATGCTTCATTTTTGCCAACTCCCACAAGTTGATCACAATAAACCTTTAGATGTGTTAAAGGATTTCCAGTTCCATTAAAAGTGACGAACTTTGGCACTTTAAACCCTTCTGGAAGATCCAAATTTGGATGAATGCATAAATTTTCATAATTCAGCCCCACTTTTTCTGAAGCGTAATCAAATTCTTTTATCACTTTCGCAATCTCTTCCATCATGATCTGCTTAGTCTTTTCCTCTTTGGCCCTCCACTCCTTCTCCTTCTCTTCGTAGTGGTCAAGTTCGAAATATGCAGTATAGTGAAGATGTGGTTTGGTTCGAACTGGGATATTAAAAGTGACTTTCGGAGGTAAGGGGTTGAGAGTTTTGTGGATTTTGAGTGTCTATAGAAGTGGTCTGATACATGAAAGGGGGTGTTTGATGATTGTTGACGTTTAAGCTCTGAAATGGAGGGAGTATTTGAGAGTTATTTGTGTTTTGATTTTGAAGAGGAGGAAAAACTTGAGGATTGGTATTCAGGTTCTGAAAAGGATGCGATGTTTGGTATGAAGTGCTGGCGTGATGAAAATTTGACGTGGTTAGGTCAATGGTGGAAGGATTTTGAGTATGGTTGGAGGGTGGATTATTTTGGATATGTTCCGAATTTGAAGTCAGATGAGGAAAATGGAGTGGAAGTCTTCGATTGCCTAGAGTGTTGACATCGATAGTAGGAATTGACGAATCTTGGTTTTGCTTCAGCTCAACCCTCAACTCAGCAATCTGTTGTCAACTGTGCAATTAACTCATTTTGTTCAACGGCAGGCGGTTGAACTATAGCAATTTCACTCAAGATGGTATTCTCATTATTCTCAGTCATTCTTCTTCTTTCTTTCAATAAATTTCAATTGGAAAGTTAATCTTTGAAAACTTTGAATGTTCAACAACTAATCAACACAAACCAGTTTTGAGTACCTGACAAAGAGAAATAACTCAAACAACAAATGTGTTAGTTTGTGTATGCAGTAGGTAATACAAGATATCACACACATTACTGTAAACACATAAGAGTCGCTTCATTTGAAGATAAATTAGCCCACGTATATAGAAAGATGACTAAATAGACAGAAATTTGTCTATATTATTTTAGGACTAATGAGTCAGAAATGTCAACTTGAGTCGGGACAAAGTAAATTATCGTACTTCTGATTTTTTATTGAAATGTAACTCTACTTTCTTTATAAGTGTTGGGAAAGATAAAATTTTCTCAAAATGGGGACTGAACCTTGGAAGGCTGCCTACGTATCTCATAAAAGAGAATTCAGGTCCTACGTAGTTCGATCCACTTGAATTTCTTTTGATTTGAAATGATGAATCTTTTTCTGATATGAGAGTAATATTAAAAAAAAAATAAGTTCGATTTTTTTTGGGAAACTAAAGACTCGAAGAGTATTTGGATGCGCTTTTGATAGTGATTTGATATTTGTGCTTAGGGGTTCTAAAAAGTATTTGAAGAAGAGTGAGCTAGAATATCTCAAGATAAAACAACATATTCACATAAGCAGTTATAGCACATAAACAAATATTGCGCGTTCTAAACAAATATGTGAACCTTTTGTGCCAAGGGTAGGCCTAGCGATTTGAGGGATGTATAAGTCATTTAAAACATTTCATTGCCCCAAAACTCATATTTATACAAATTTATGAATAAAACTTAAATGGGGATACATAATTGGGGAACACGGGATACAAAATAATCAGTCCCAAGCAGGGGTACAATTCTGAACTATGCTTCCATAGAAGGTCCTTCCCTCTTCATTTCTTCTCCTCTCCGGGTTCTCACGTCTTAGACTAGTAACTTGTGAGCTCTTTTTTTACTAGAATAAGCTACAATGTCCTAATCCCGTGGACAATGATTTGTTCAGATGATGTATACATCCTTCAAATTTAAACAAATAAATATGATCGCCCGTTCAGGCCGTAAGCCCTTTTGGACTCAAGGTGGTCTATCTAATGGGTCCAACACTCCTTGGGTGTTGGGTCGTCCTAGTTGAAATGCTCCTAAATTTGGGATTTTATTTCGCTCTATCTTAGTTTAACTAGGAGTGGGTTGTATTTAGAGTGGAAAGGGTAACCCAAGCGGACGACATGGGCTGGGACAGATAACGATCGTTGACTATCAAGTAGCCAACTACACTCGTCAGGGTGCCCCGAGAAAAATTTGGATTAACGAACGATTGCGAACCCGCATAATCGTCCTTTAAGTGGAAATAAAAATAATCGTCGTTTGACGGAAGATATTATGCCATGAATGCAATGCCATTTATATAATTTAAACAAATTAATCACATATAAGCAATTTAATAATAACAATTAGTCAAAATAGTCAAATTCTTTTGGTTAGAACTTAATTATTCCCCAGCGGAGTCGTCATTTCTGTTTTATAAAAAATATATAATATATGTATATATTTCTGAAAAAATGACTAAGTTTCGGAAAATCAATTAAATCTTATGATTTAAGAAAAAATCGACTTTCCAAATTAACAGAGTCGCCACTTGATTTTTTAGAAAAAATCAAGAAAACTTAAATTATTTTTCAAAAGGTTTAAAAACAGATAAAAATCTATTGAAAAGGGTTCGAAGTTCAATGTACATTCCGAGAAGGTGTTAGGCCTTCGGAATGACCGCTAACTCGCGGTTGACCGGCGATTTGACTAAAATGACTCTTTATTTAATTTTCAAATAATGATTAAGTAAAGAGGATTTCTTATTTTTATTTATTTATTTATTACTACTTCATTTTACTTAATAAGTAAAAAAAAATTATTTATTGACAAGGCTAATATATATATATATATATATATATATATATATATATATATATATATATATATATATATATATATATATATATATATATATATATATATATATATATATCCTAAAAATTTAATATCTATAACAAAAAATATTGGCTATCATTCGGGATTAATTAAATTAGAACCAAAAATCAAATAATATGTTAGTCAAATATCATGATAAAAAAAAAAGAGAAATGTCAAATTTGGGCCTTTGGCCCAAATTCTGCTGCTGCCATTTTTTGACCTTTGGGCCTATTTTCTTTCCAAAATCCAGCGTATACACTGAACGTATATCGCCAGATATAGACCATATTTTGATTTTAATTTTTGTATATTGGATTATATAATCAGTGTATACACCCTAAATCAGCTTCCCAAGTATCTGTATATTTTTGTTGACCTGTAAATCGTATCTTCCGACTGTATATCAGTGTATACAGTCGGTGTATTCATCTGTTTTAAACCTTTGGAGACCTGCGAATTAATTCCAATAGCATATTTGCTGCTTTCAACCTGCATATCATGTTTTCCAGGGGGCTGGACGACTCGGAGATACGAGGGAGATAAGTCCGTCATGGACTCAAAGAGGATCATGCAAAAAAAAAAAATTAAAATAAAATAATAAAAAATCGGACTATACAAATAACATCATAATTTATTCAAAAAAAAATGAGAAGTAGGAATAAAAATATCACCTTCTCCGTAGCAGCGAACTAGAGACGGTACGAGCAAGGAACTTGTCTTCACCACGCGACTCGGATTCAGACGACGACCGGGAATCATAGGCAATATTTTTGACCCGAACACAATTTGAATGTATTTAATCTATGTATTATTTGCCCTTTTTTTTTTTTTTCTTGAACTACTATGAATGTTCAATTGTTTTTTTCTTTAACTCTCTTTTCACCCTTTTCCCCTTCTTTTTTATCTATATCAATGAAAAATATATCATGAATAATCAATAATCAATAATGAATAACGAATATTGAATATTGAATATTGAATATTGAATGTTGAATTGAAAAAATGAATTGAATTGAATTCTTGAATTCTTGAATTGAATCATGAATTCCTCCCTCTTCTTGAATTCTTTAATTCTTCCCTTAATCCCTTAATGAATTTCCTCCTTTCTTGAATTCTTTTTATTCTTCTATTTTTTCAAATCATCCCTTATAAAGAAGAAGAAAAGAGAAGGTATTTATAGGAGATTTTTATGGTAGATTTAGGGGGAAAATGAAATGGATTGGATGAATTTGAATTTCAAAATTCAAAATTCAAATTCAAAAAATTTACTTTTTTTTTAGGGGGGCAAAAGGAATGGATTTTGAGATGAATTTGAATTTCAAAATTCAAAATTCAAAATTCAAAAATCAAAAATTCAAAATTCAAAATTTAAAATTTCAAAATTCAAAATTCAAAATTCAAAACAAAATTCAAAATTCAAAATTCAAAATTCAAAATTCAAAATTCAAAATTTCAAATTTCAAAATTCAAAATTCAAAACCTCCCAAAAGTGTAGTTGAGAATTAGTGGGCTGGGAAATATGGAATGGGCTGCTAAAAATTGAATTAGATCTTGGCCCAAATGTTTCTCAAAGTTGAGTTAAGTTGGAAGTCTAAGATGGATTAAATTTAAGAAATAGCCAAATTGTGTTATATTAATAAATTTGGCTAAATCTTAAATAAGACAAATTAATATTAATTAATTAACGAGCTTCTTAATCTTAACAAAAAATAAAATAATTAATTTAATCGTAAACTTAGTGATTCAAAAATATAACCTAAACTTACTAAACTTAAAATATTTTTTAGATGGTTTTTGAATAATCATAAAATATACTAATTATGTACATAATTATGTAAGATATATATATTATCTAAAAACTATAAGAAATGGCAAAAATTATTCAAAATAACGCAAACTTTATATTTTTTCTTAAATTTAAAAACTAATTATTTTAAATTGTTTGAGAATTTAAGAAGCTCGTGAATTAATTCCTACTGGGGAGGGTCAAAATTAGGTGTTAACAGTGAACACCAGCTATACCTAGGGTGTAGTTTAAGACTTTCATCGGGTTTGCTGTGCAATGATCAAGAATAACCTAATGTCATTAGCTGAGTCTAGCTCACCTCTTGATTATCCTATCCTAACACCTCTGGTATCATTCATTTCATTATGTGCTTCATTTGAGGCTGGCCTCATTTATTCATTGGGAACTTTAACTTTAACCGACATAGATCGTGTGAGCATCATGAAATCCAGTGTCTCCCCCACACCGAAAAGAGGTGGAATCACCGGCCAAAGTGACTCAATAACATGCTAGCGTACATGAGAATTTAATCCCGCCAGATCCCTATATGGCAGTATAAGTTCGAAGACTAGGAGATACAAGGATACCCATACCCGGCAAGCCAGACAGTCTCATCTCATGAGAATTACGTGAACCTCCGCCCTTTCCGAAATAAGGCATCACCGCTCATAGCTAGCCTATCGGTGCTTAGTATAAAGTTCCATTTCATTCAACTCATACGTCATGGAAGCTGACTTTTAGTATGAGGACATCATAGCTCATTAGATGATATCTCATCTCATCATTAGTATTAAGTGTAATAATCTCAATACTTTCATTAGAGTGTTCATAGAGACTGATCTCTTCATTATCTTACACTCTCATAGGTGAGTATGTTTTGATAACATTTACTTAGGCTCATTTAAGATTGCTCTCATCATTTGCATTAGCCTCATATCATGTTGTCACCACATTCATTGTCATTAGCACATTTACTCTTCATGATTATTCACCTCATTTTACTTGAATGTTCATTTCATCATATGCCAACATACTTGGCCATTGGTGTGTTTCATACTCTTACTTAACCCTTCTAGGGTTTCGTCATTTCAGTACATATACCTTAGGTTCACTTCTTTAAAACGTATGCTAGACTTATGAGTCTATACACACAAGCCATGAGGCTTCATTCATAATTCGTTAAGTGATTCATACATTCCTAATATTATGTAGTACAAGACTTATGTATCTTGTATATATTCCAAGATCTTGATTTTCGATCTAAGTAGTGTTGACACCCAATTTTGGCCTAACATTTTAAAAATTCGTAATTTTGAAGTTTTATTTATTTAATAGCTTAAAATAATTTATATATATATATATATATATATATATATATATATATAATTTTAAATAAGTTTATCGATAACTATCTTTATTTATGAAAATTTAGGATTTTTGTTAGTTAATTTTTAAATTGCATTTCACATGTCATTAGTTACGTTCATTATATTATTTTAAAATTTCATTTTATTTGTTACATTTGTTAATATTTATGTTGAATTTAGCACAGTCTAAAATTTAGTCAAATAGGAAAAAAAATTAGTAATTCTATTGAGATGATTTTGGGCCACAATACTAAGCCCATCATTTGAGCCCATTTTGTGTTTTCTTATTAATGTTATTAACTAGGTCAAAATATGGAGGTGAAAATTAATTTTAAAAAAAAGGGGAAAAACAATTTCCAAATAAAAAGCCCTAATCTTTTCCTCTTCCATCTTACCTCCCTTAGCCGCCACCACCCTAAACCCTCTTCTCCGGCCAGCTCAAAATCGGACCCACCAACTTCTCTATTCTTTTTTTTTCCGACCGAAAACAGGTCAAAAACCCCAAACAAAACAACATTTCTTCTTCCTCTTCAGCTAGTAAGTCACAACCAAATCACCATCCAAACCAACCAGCCGCCGGATGCACAACCAAATCCCTGTTTTCCTTCTAAATCGCCATTGTTGGCGAGCTTTCAACGAACCAGTGTTGTCATTCCCTTCCCCTTTCCCCTCTTTGAATTTTTTTTGGTTTGCAGGCACTCCGATAAGTCAAAGCTTTGTCTCGCTGCGAATTTGAGCTCCGGTGAGCTCGTGAGAAGCCCCCCCCCCACCACTCTTGAACCAGATCTCCATCAGTTCTGACCTCGCACCACCAAACTCCGGCGAGCAGATACGTAGCCAGAGAACCGAACAACCATGGCAAGCTTCGTTTCTCTTACTTTAGTTCTAATTTATTATTTTATTTTAATCATTTATTGATATTCTAATTACCTGTTCATTTCGTATTATTAATATGATTTTCTAGATTGGGTTTATATATTTTCAATTACTTTTTTTTAATACTTTCATTAATTAATTTGAATAGATACTAACAGTACTCATTTCTTTTTTTTTAAACTTGTTTTGACGTGCTTTTATTTAAATTAAGTAATTTAGTGTGTTAGCTTTTTCTAGTAGCTTTGTTTTCTGTGTGGTGTTGATACTTGATATGGGTTTATTGGTAATGTTATAATTGGTGTTACTTGTTTAAATTTTATTAATTTGGATAATTATGTTTTTCTTATTTTCAATTATTTTAAGTTGTTTCGTCTTTTCTATTGATTTATTATTTATTGTTGTATCTTTTATTATTGATTGTTGCAATTGCACTTTGAAACAATTTAATGTTATCCTATTATGCCTATTTCTCTTAAGTTCTGATTGTTCCATTTTATTTACTTTATTACGCAATTGGGTTCATTTTTTTTTTTTAGAAGTATTTATTTTGACAGTGACTACATTTATGATAATTGTTATATCCAATTTATTTATGTTCACAAGAAAATGTATCTCTGGGGATGCATGTATTTTTTTTTATTATTCACTTTCCATGTGATATTACTATTTAGTAAAATAATGTTAGCCTTTTTTATTGAAAAGAGTATTCATTCATGATTAAGTTTTGAATTATTTAATTTGTTTTGGTTAAAGTCAAAGTCAATTGTTGCTTTATATATTTGTTAAAATGGCCAATGACAAAACTCTCCGTCGGTTTTGGAGGCCTACCCAATATTAAAAGACGAAAATTTTTAGTTTAAGTTCATATAACTTGTTTGTTAAAATTGTTAAAATGGCCAAAGAAAATCTCTCCGTCGGGTTTAGAGGCCTCCACATTTTAAAAGACGAAAAATTTAGTCGAGTTTATATTATTATTAATAATAATAATTTTAGATAATACTTGAAATTGTCAAGTAGTCTTAATTCGTTAAATACCATTTGTATGATTTGCCCAAAGCTTAACTGCATATCACTCTTTCTTGTTGCTAATTCAATTGTTTATTATGCACGTCTATTTTGTATACTATTGCATTTAGATTGTCATTTTTATTATTATATTATTATGCATTACTCTTCTTTTATTGTTGACTATTTTATTATTATTTGAATGTTGACATTTTGTGATTTTTTGTTCCAAATTTTCGGTAGTTTGTTTTTTATTGACACTTATGAGTATTTTCAATTATTTTGTATATTTCTATTGTCGTATATATTTCATTTGTTAAAGTGGCCGATGAAGAAATTACCGTCGATTTCCAAGGCCTCCCACGTTAATAAGACGGATTTTTATTTGAGTTATTCACTTTTATTTATATTTATTTGGTACTAACTCTTTTACTAAGTGTCTTTACAGGTACCCGGAGGTGCTTCTCCGTGAAATTATTCGAATGTAGTTCGTGAAATTATTCGAATGTAGTTCGAATCATACTTTTTATTCATTATTTTGTATATATTAACGTTAGGCAAAATTTAGGCCGTTTCTTATATTTTTTATTTTATTATTTGTGCATATTGAATCTTTATTATACTTGTACATTATTTTATATTCTTCCTCAATTTGAAAAAAAAAGGTGAATTCAGTCGGGACCCACATTTGTGGATTCCGAAGGATGCCTAACCCCTTCCCTTCGGAATAATTTAAAACCCTTACCTAGAATCAAATTGGTTTCGTAGATCATTTAATGGTTTCCTAGTTTTTTTTCCAAAATTAGGTGGCGATTCTTGTTAAAACTCGTTTATTCTTAAAATTCATTAAAATTGAATCAATTAATCATTTTTTGAGTCACCGCGACGTTTTGCCCTATTTGAATAAAGTAGGGATATAAAACAGAATGACGACTCTGCTAGGGATATAAAACAGAATGGCGACTCTGCTGGGGATATAGAGGTTCTAACCATTATGGGTTCATTATTTCAAATTGAGATACTATTCTTTCATTGTGTTATTCATTATATCTTGTATATTTTGTTGATTATTTGCATATTGTACTCAGTATTGATTCATTATTTATTGTATATTGTCATTGCATGCACAACATTTATTCCATCAAACGACATCTAATTTTATTTTTTTTACTTAAAGGACGATTTTGCGGGTTTGCAATCGTTCGTTAACCAAACTTTTCTTGGGACACCCTGACGAATGTAATTGGCTACTTGATAGTCAACGGTCGTAACTGTCTCAACCCAAGTTGTCCGCTTGGGTTACCCTTTTCACTCTAAATACAACCCACTCTTAGTTAAACTAAGATAGAGCAAAATCAAATCCCGGATTTAGCGCATTTTTGACCTAAGATGACCCTAACACCCAAGGTGTGCTGGGTACATTAAAAAGACCATCTTGAGTCCATAATGGCCTCTAGCCTAAAAGGACGATCATAATTGTGTGTAATTTGAAGGATGTATACGTCGTTTGACAAACCACTGTCCATCTGAATTAGAAGGTTATTTTAATAGTTTACTTTTGTCAAACTCGGATTTTCAGAAACTATCATTCCATCCAAAAGTGTTGGCAATCGGAGATGAGAAGAATTTCAAGAGGAAGACCCTTCCGCAAAAGCTTGGAATAGGATGGTATCCCTACGTGGGATTGAATATTTGTATTTTTTTTTCTTCTTTCTTTTTCCCCTAACTTCATTTTCATTTATTCATAAAATTGTACTAAGTGTTTTGGGGGACAATGGAAAGTTGTCAAATGGCGTAATACATCCTTCAAATCGATAGGCCTACCCTAGGCATAAAATAGTCACATATTTGTATAGAACGCGCGATAATTGTTTGTATGCTATATGATATGTTTCAGTTTGTCGTTAATTAAAACAGTGTTTATGTGTTTAATTCATTATTTGTGTGATATTTTGCATTATTCATTATGAACAAGAACTAACACTCTTACCTTTTGAATTGTTCTTCCTCTAAGTGAAATGTTGATTTATGTCCAAACTAAGAAATCATTATTTGTCCGAAGTTGCAAGAGACAAGAGGATTAGCGAAATTCGAGTCCCTGCATTTCTCAATTATATCAAGTCAAAACGATAAATCAGGGGAGTGTTTGACTATGAGGTTGCATCCATTTATTTTTATTATTATTTTGCATGATGGTACTGCTCTCCTATATTTCTCATATTTTTGTAGGAATACTGTCCCCGACAACAGTCGGGGATGGTCATAACAATATCTGGATCTCGTGAAAATTGGGAGAAGACAAAGGTCCAAGAAAATATCCAAAAAGAGTACAACAAATCATTACTGTAGAAATTCGTAGGTTACATTCAACAGACAGTATAATTGTTGACGATTAAGAGACTATAAAGCATATTGGTGCGAAAAAAATGGGGGTCAAAAACACTTCATGACTACAAATTTTAGTGGCGCTAGACCTAGGAATTTCTTTGAGTTGTCTAAATCTTTAAATTATTATATGCCTTATCTGGACGAACTACGCGTACCTGTACTCATTTTAATGAGATACGTAGGTAACCCTTTTTGGGTTCGGTATTATCTTCTCCAAAAGTTAAAAAAAAAAGAAGAAGAAGTTTGTGCATATTTTCCAAGTCATATCTGGACGAACTACGCGTACCTGATTCTCATTTTAATGAGATACGTAGGCAACCCTTTTTGGGTTCTGTATTATCTTCTTCAAAAGTAAAAAAAAAAGAAGAAGTTTGTGCATATTTTCCAAGTCATATCTGGACGAACTACGCGTACCTGATTCTCATTTTAATGAGATATGTAGACAACCCTCTTGGGTTCGGTATTATCTTTTCCATAAGTTAAAAAAAAACAAAAGTTTGTGCATATTTTCCAAGTCATATCTGGACGAACTACGCGTACCTGATTCTCATTTTAATGAGATACGTAGGCAACCCTTCTTGGGTTCGGTATTAGCTTCTCCAAAGGTAAAAAAAATAAAATAGTTTGTGCATATTTTCCAAGTCATATCTGCATGAACTACGCACACCTGATTCTCATCTTAGTGAGATACATAGGCAGCTCTTTTCGGGTTCGGTAATCATTCTTTCAAAAAATAAAATAGCTTGTACATAATGTAAGAGTCATGTCTTCAGCTCGATCGGGACCTATGTAGTTAAGAGCATGTAAATATATTCGATATGATGGAAAAGACTGACTTTACAGTAAACTATAGATTCTCGTGGTACCTCTTATCTGTACTTTTGTGATGATTGAAAATTCTCTTGCATGCAATTAAGATAAGAATAAAACTAACCTTATGTTTCATGTGCATTGTGTGGTGAGCTTTTGATCAAAGTTCAATTGTGTTACACTGTCGATCTAGAACTTGACTTGAATGTCTTTCGAGGCGAAATCCTGAGTATATTTGGTTTGAGAAGGGATTCTAGGCCTTTTTTGACCTGATTGTGCCTTTCAAAGCCTACCAAATTACATTAATCCCTAGTTTTCCCACTTTGAGCCTGAAACCTTTTTTTGGACAACCACATCTTAACCACTATCCTTTTGAGTGCTTACAAGCACTATCCTCTATTGGCCCAACCTTCTTGAGTGCACCAAGAATGTGCAAATTATAAGAGAAGATCCATGTTTGAAATTTTCAAAAGCAAAGATATCGAGTCTCCCAAGTCAAGGAAGCAAAAGACTTCTAGAGAAAAAGAAAAGAAAAGAAGTAAGAAAAGGTGAAAGAAATAAAGAAAGACAAAAATATCCTTACAAGGTCAATGAAAGGTGGGAAGGAAAATACTCCAACAAAAAGGAGAAAAATTTATAAGAAAGGAGTGAAATAAAAGAAAATCTCCAAGAAATAAGGACTCAAAAGAAGTCAAAACAAAGAGGGTGAAAAAAAGAAGAAGAGAAGAATGGAAAAGCTCCAAAAAATGAGAACTCAAAAGAAGTCGAAACAAAGGAAGAAAAAGAATAAGAAGGAAAAAGAGTCAAAAATGAGAATCAAAAGAAGTTGAAAGGGGGGAGAATAATGAAGAGGATCTAACGCCAAAGACGTACTAATCATTAAGAGCACAAATTCTGTGTGACGCTCAAGGAGGAATTCAGTCACTTTTATCTCAAATAGATATCCTACCCATCCCTAAGCCTACGTTACAAGCCAATGACAAGCCCTACATGATCTCATTCCATATGTTCTCACATTAGTGGAGATTTACATAAGGGTCAACCATATGGTATCACAGTTGTATGCATTGAACATTCTTGTGAGTGTGAGTGCACTTTGAAAAATGTCCTAAAATCAAATGTTTCAAATATGTGTGAAATAGGACAAGTCTTTTTCGTGAGGGCACTTGAATTATGAGGATTGATACAATTCAAAACCTGTGTTTGAAGTAAGATGAACGAATCTTGTCGATCCTTAAGTATGTTTGAGATACCACTTGAAGCTGTAGGAATTACCTTAAATTCAATATTAAAAAAAAAAAAGGAATGAGAGATTTACCTGCAATCTTAACTGTTGGTACCAATTGTAGTGAAAGTTTGACTATCTCATCACATTCTTTATTTTTCAAAAAGAAAAGAAAAAGTGAGCAAACACTCATTCTTTAATATTTTAAAACCTTTTTAAAAATCTTTCAATTTTATAAATAAAAAAAAATGCCTTTTTAGTTGTTCATTGTAAAAAGTGTCATCGGGTTAATCTTGTATGTGTGAGAGTCCTATTTTACTTCATGGATTGTCCGTCCCAAAATGTGACATGTTTTTTTTTATCTCTAGGCTTTGGATATCAAATGGAATATTATATTCCTATTTCATCATGTTCATATTGTACATTTTCTACTGATGATCTTCTTTCAGTTCTTTGCAGTATTCATCATCTATAAGTTTGAAACTACATTTGACCTAATTCCTGCCTCAATAGGATATGTAGGCGCCACGACGGCTCGGTCATATATCCAGTGTGATTATTATTTCTCCTTACAATAAAAACTGGGACAAAATTTTTGAAAATATCTCAAAAATTCACAATAAAGGTGTTATCGCCAACAAGTCAAGATTGAAGATCATTTTGAGATTTGCCAAAAATTTTAACTGGACAAAATTTTTGAGGAAGACCTCAAAATTCTGATAAGTACTGCGAGAAGCTTGATAGCAACTACAAAGATCATTTAGCGCTTGAAGCTCAACGTCAACGTGCAAATCTTCAGCGTTGTGATGGCAAGCTAGCAGCTCCTCGTACAAATCCTTAATAAAACTTGAGTCACAACAAACATAAAAGGGTCAAGACTAAAATGTTGATTGCTCACATGTGTTAAAGTTGTCAGGATTTTGTACATATTCGCTTTTAAAGAATCTTTTCTCAAGGTTTCTTGACTAAGTCGCTAGCTAAGGCGATATTGTTTTCTACTAATTGTTTCTTTTCAAGTACAGGAACAGGGGAAAGCATTGGGGAGATGAAACTTTCAAAACAATTCCCGAGCCATCCACCTCGTTACAGTTGAACAATCATCGAGCCATCCACCTTGTAACAGTGAAAAATCATTAGATCATGCATCGCGAGTTAATATTCATGCATCGTGAGTTAATATTCATGCATTGCGAGATAATACTCATGCATCACGAGTTAACATTAATGCATCGCGGGAAGATATTCATGCCCCGCAGGAGATCATGCATCGCGAGTTAATATTCATGCATCGCGAGTTAATATTCATGCATCGCGAGTTAATATTCCTGCATCGCGAGTTAATATTCCTGCATTGCGAGTTAATATTCATGCATCATGAGTTAATATTCATGCATCGCGAGTTAATATTCATGCATTGCGAGTTAATATTCATGCATCGCGAGTTAATATTCATGCATCATGCATCGCGAGTTAATATTCATGCATCACGAGTTAATATTCATGCATCGCGAGTTAATATTCATGCATCACGAGTTAATATTCATGCATTGCGAGTTAATATTCATGCATCGCGAGAAGATATTCATGTCTCGCAGAAAATTCATGCATCGCGAGTTAATATTCATGCATCACGAGTTAATATTCATGCAACGCGGAAGATCATGCATTGCGAGTTAATATTTATGCATCGCTAGAAGATTTCATGCCTCGCAGAGATTTATACATCGCAAAAAGATTTCATACCTTGCAGAATTTATCCATCGCGAGAAGACTTCATCCCTCGCAAAATTTCATACACCGCAAGAAGATTTCATACCTTGTGGAATTTATGCATCGCGAGAAGATTTCATCCATCGCAAAAATTTTATGCATCGCGAGAAGATTCCATCCCTCGCAAAAGTTTATACATTGCAAGAAGATTTCATACCTTGCTGAATTTATACATCGCGAGAAGATTTCATCCCTCGCAAAAGTTTATATATCGCAAGAAGATTTAATACCTTGCGGAATTCATGCGTCGCGAGAAGATTCCATCCCTCGCAAAATTTACACATCGCGGGAAGATATCCATGCCCCGCAAGCAATCATGCACTGCCAGAAAAGGAATCGTATATCTCAAAGGAAATATTTATCCCTCAACATCAACTGCATCTTTATTTGGCAAGAGTGAATGACAAGGGAATCATCAAAGATGACAACAAGATAAATATCAGCACACTGCATCTGTTTTTATTTATTTTCGACATCAAATGAAGAATACATTAAAGATTACATTGCATACATAAGACATAAGCTCTATTTGCTTTACGTCAAACCGATCGAGTTGACGTCAAAGGTCGAGGAGAGCAATTAAGTGTCGACACGGTAAAAGACACTGTCTCCCATTTAAATTGCATTTTTTAAGCTGACGAGTTTTATCTCAGTCTTTGTCGAGAGCATTCGAAAGGATGAATTTTCCAAAAAAATAAAAATAAATAAATAAATAAAAATGTGCAAACTACTTCAACAAGGACCAACACATCATAGAACCTTTTGGAGACAAGTCTGGGATTGACTTCCACCACATTTAACCGCACTTCTCTACAAAGGTCATGTGTTCGATCAAAATTGGGTTTGTCAATTTTCGTTGTCCACGATTTCTTTCATCAATCATACACAACAAAAGGGACAGCTGTTGACACCCAATTTTTGGCCTAACATTTTTAAAATTCGTAATTTTGAAGTTTTATTAATTTAATAGCTTAAAATAATTTTTTTTATATATATATATAATTTTAAATAAGTTTATCGATAACTATCTTTATTTATCAAAATTTAGGATTTTTGTTAGTTAATTTTTAAATTGCATTTCACATGTCATTAGTTACGTTCATTATATTATTTTAAAATTTCATTTTATTTGTTACATTTGTTAATATTTATGTTGAATTTAGCACAGTCTAAAATTTAGTCAAATACGAAAAAAATTTAGGAATTCTATTGAGATAATTTTGGGCTACAATACTAAGCCCATCATTTGAGCCCATTTTGTGTTTTCTTATTAATGTTATTAACTAGGTCAAAATATGAAGGTAAAAATTAATTTTTAAAAAAGGGGAAAAACAATTTCCAAATAAAAAGCCCTAATCTTTTCCTCTTCCATCTTTCCTCCCTTAGCCGCCACCACCCTAAACCCTCTTCTCCGGCCAGCTCAAAATCGAACCCACCAACTTCTCTATTCTTTTTCTTTTTCCGACCGAAAACAGGTCAGAAACCCCAAACAAAACAACATTTCTTCTTCCTCTTCAGCGAGTAAGTCACAACCAAATCACCATCCAAACCAACCAGCCGTCGGAAGAACAACCAAATCCCTGTTTTCCTTCTAAAATCGCCATTGTTGGCGAGCTTTCAACGAACCAGTGTTGTCATTCCCTTCCCCTTTCCCCTCTTTGAATTTTTTTTGGTTTGCAGGCACTCCGATAAGTCAAAGCTTTGTCTCGCTGCGAATTTGAGCTCCGGTGAGCTCGTGAGAAGCCCCCCCCACACTCTTGACCAGATCTCCATCAGTTCTGACCTCGCACCACCAAACTCCGGCGAGCAGATACGTAGCCAGAGAACCGAACAACCATGGCAAGCTTCGTTTCTCTTAGTTTAGTTCTAATTTATTATTTTATTTTAATCATTTATCGATATTCTAATTACCTGTTCATTTCCTATTATTAATATGATTTTCTAGATTGGGTTTATATATTTTCAATTGCTTTTTTTAATACTTTCATTAATTAATTTGAATAGATACTAACAGTACTCATTTCTTTTTTTAAACTTGTTTTGACGTGATTTTATTTAAATTAAGTAATTTATTGTGTTAGCTTTTTCTAGTAGCTTTGTTTTCTGTGTGGTGTTGATACTTGATATGGGTTTATTGGTAATGTTATAATTGGTGTTACTTGTTTAAATTTTCATTAATTTGGATAATTATGTTTTTCTTATTTTCAATTATTTTAAGTTGTTCCGTCTTTTCTATTGATTTATTATTTATTGTTGTATCTTTTATTATTGATTGTTGCAATTGCACTTTGAAACAATTTAATGTTATCCTATTATGCCTATTTCTCTTAAGTTCTGATTGTTCCATTTTATTTACTTTATTACGCAATTGTGTTCATTTTTTTTTTTTTGAGAAGTATTTATTTTGACAGTGACTACATTTATGATAATTGTTATATCCAATTTATTTATTTTCACAAGAAAATGTATCTCTGGGGATGCATGTATTTTTTTTTTATTATTCACTTTCCATGTGATATTACTATTTAGTAAAATAATGTTAGCCTTTTTTATTGAAAAGAGTATTCATTCATGATTAAGTTTTGAATTATTTAATTTGTTTTGGTTAAAGTCAAAGTCAATTGTTGCTTTATATATTTGTTGAAATGGCCAATGACAAAACTCTCCGTCGGTTTTGGAGGCCTACCCAATATTAAAAGACGGATATTTTTAGTTTAAGTTCATATAACTTGTTTGTTAAAATTGTTAAAATGGCCAAAGAAAATCTCTCCGTCGGGTTTAGAGGCCTCCACATTTTAAAAGACGGAAAATTTAGTCGAGTTTATATTATTATTAATAATAATAATTTTAGATAATACTTGAAATTGTCTAGTAGTCTTAATTCGTTAAATACCATTTGTATGATTTGCCCAAAGCTTAACTGCATATCACTCTTTCTTGTTGCTAATTCAATTGTTTATTATGCACGTCTATTTTGTATACTATTGCATTTAGATTGTCATTTTTATTATTATATTATTATGCATTACTCTTCTTTTATTGTTGACTATTTTATTATTATTTGAATGTTGACATTTTGTGATTTTTTGTTCAAGTTTTCGGTAGTTTGTTTTTTATTGACACTTATGAGTATTTTCAATTATTTTGTATATTTCTATTTTCGTATATATTTCATTTGTTAAAGCGGCCGATGAAGAAATTTCCGTCGATTTCCAAGGTACCCCATGTTAATAAGACGGATTTTTATTTGAGTTATTCACTTTTATTTATATTTATTTGGTACTAACTCTTTTACTAAGTGTCTTTACAGGTACCCGGAGGTGCTTCTCCGTGAAATTATTCGAATGTAGTTCGAATCATACTTTTTATTCATTATTTTGTATGTATTAACGTTAGGCAAAATTTAGGCCGTTTCTTATATTTTTTATTTTATTATTTGTGCATATTGAATCTTTATTATACTTGTACATTATTTTATATTCTTCCTCAATTTGAAAAAAAAAGGTGAATTCAGTCGGGACCCATATTTGTGGATTCCGAAGGATGCCTAACCCCTTCCCTTCGGAATAATTTTAAACCCTTACCTAGAATCAAATTGGTTTCGTAGATCATTTAATGGTTTCCTAGTTTTTTTTCCAAAATTAGGTGGCGATTCTTGTTAAAACTCGTTTATTCTTAAAATTTATTAAAATTGAATCAATTAATCATTTTTTGAGTCACCGCGACGTTTTCCCTATTTGAATAAAGTAGGGATATAAAACAGAATGAGACTCTGCTAGGGATATAAAACAAGTAGGTGGCATTATTCTTGGATCTTTTGTTCAAGTATGACTTATGTATCAATACGGAAGATTGGGCAAGGTAACCCAAGTTTGAATTACTTGAATATCATTTATATTTTTCATTGATTTTATTTCTAATATTCATAACATTAGAACTCTAAATTAAATCCCAACATTAACATCGTATCATTAAATTTCTACTTAGTTTTTCTCTTACGTTGGCCGAAGGGTTGTGGGTTTGAACCCCCACAACCCCTTTTTAATTTTCATTACCTCATGTTGCCTATTCTCGCTTAAACCAAGAGGTTGTGGGATCAAACCCCCACAGCCTCTTGTATTTTTGTTATTAATTTCGATTGCATAGGGAGGTTGTGGGTTCGAACCCCCACAGCCTCCTTATTTAAACTTTAATTTCGCTGAGGCTGTGAGGTGGTGGGTTCGAACCCCCACAGCCTCATAACTTTATTTTAATGAGAATAGGCAAATGGCAGTGAGGTTGTGGGATCGAACCCCCACAGCCTCACTTTATTTCTTAGTTAATTTCGCCTCTCCTTTTCAGCCTTGAGGTTGTGGGTTCGATTCCCACGCCTCGCGTTTTTCTTTTTCCTTATTTTCTCCTCGTTCGCGTGTGCCTTGAGGTTGTGGGTTCGAATCCCACGCCTCCCAAATATTTATTTAATTAGTTTTCTCCTCCTTCTCCTCCAGTTCACGAGTTCGAATCCCCCCAGCCCCATTTTCTTTTTCTTTGTGGCGAATTCCTGTAGCCAGGTTCGAATCCCCCCAGTCCCTTTTTCTTTTCCCTTTATTCGCGAAACCAGTAGCTAAGTTGTTCGATTCCCCTTAGCCCCTTCACGTTTTTTTTTTCTTTCTTTTTCAGCCTTCTTAACATGTGAGGTCTTGGGTTCAATTCCCCTTGACCTTACTTATTTTATTTCTCCTTTAAAAACCCATATTTTAACCCCATTGTAGAGTGCACAAATCTGGAAAATGTTAGTCATTCTTCAACTCATTTTTAGGCGCATCTTTCATAAGTTTATTTGGCTAAAAGATTGTTAGTCAATCAATCATATTTCATTGCAATAAACATCACATTGTATACACATTTCACACATAAAATACACAAGAAATACATGTCTTACAAGACCCCAAAACAGTGGCCAAACACACTGCCAACGTGCACGCATACACACCTTCTTTTTCGATCACACTTTGATTGTCATCTTCGTGATTCCCCGCACATAAACATATTTACATTTAATATAAACACATCATACATGCCTAAATCTACCAGCACAACATACCCATCCTACGAATTCATTTGGGAGCTGCTGACAAGGACATGCAAAGGGGAACAACCTTAGTTTCGGAGTGAATAGTTTAAATCGTAAGAGGCCTCTTGGGAAAGGGACCAAGAGAGAAGAAACCCATACATTTTGACGTTGTTCAAGCGTGAAGTTTCTGTCCAAAAGTTCCTCCAAACCACGCCCAATTCACCTCAACGTACACACCACTCGACGAACAACCTCTCTTTGCCTTGACGTTTTTGATTACTTTGCTTTTCTTAAAATTTTTCGTGTGTTCTTCAAGTGTGAAGAACAATTGTTGTTAAACAGTTCTTGGGTGTTTTTGTTAGGCAGAGAGTGAGAGAATGAGAGTTGAGAGACGTGAAAGAGAGTTATTAGTATTAGGAGTGTAGGTTTGAATTTAGTCAAAGTAAGGTTTAATTTAACTAATAAAAATCTGATTTATTTAGCTTAGGTAAAATCATTGTGCCCTTACCAAAAATCAGATTTTTTTATCAACAATTAAATCCTTAATTGATGCTTCTAGTGGGGCTCGAACCCGAGTGACACCCCATTTGCGAAAATGGGTCACTTCGGGTCGCCCCAACCCGAATTACTCTTTTAAATTAAATTACTTAATTAATTTATTAATTCCTCAGGGTAATTACAATATTATCCTTGGCCTAGAAAAGACCATTTTACCCCTGGACCCTCAAAACTTAAAATTTCTTCTTTTAAGTTCGATAAAGACTCTTTCGATTAAATCTTCATTTTTGTGAGCCTCACATGGTTGGTTCCAACCTTTCCAAGCTCAATTAACTCCCCAAGTTAGTTGGCTTGGTCGTAGTAGGGGTTTTGAGGTGTGGTTCTATGCGTATCAATCCGTGTGGACCTTGGTCCAATCGCAAGCATTCTTCACACCTTAAGTAATTATCTTATTCATTTTTAGGGTTGTTACATTATCCCCCCCTTAGGAACATTCGTCCCCGAATGACACTACCAATACACATCGTAATGCCAGTCAAGCAATAGCAACAAAATACGGAGAGATAAGGAAACATAGACCTAAAAGTAGGAAGTCTAACCTCAAGAGCTGAATAGATGAGGGTAGCGGGATCTCATGTCGGCCTTAGCCTCCCACGTAGCACCCTCAACAAGATGATTTCTCCAAAATACCTTCACTGTGGCAATCTCCTTGTTCCTCAGCCGCTTGACCTGTCTATCTAAGATCTCAACAGGTACCTCCTCATAAGACAAGTCTTCACCAACCCTTAAACCTTCAACAGGTAGAATCGATGCTGGATCACCTAGGCACTTCTTCAACATAGAGACATGAAAGACTGGATGAACAGAAGCTACCTCCGCAGGCAATGCTAACTCATAGGCCACCTCACCCACACGCTGCAAGATCTCATATGGCCCAACATACCTCGGACTCAGCTTCCCTTTTCTACCAAATCTCATCACCCCTTTCATAGGTGATATCTTCAAGCAAACCTGGTCACCAACATCAAACTCTAAGGGCCGCTTTCTGTTATCTGCATATGACTTCTGCCGACTGTAAGCAGTAGCCAACCTGTCCCTAATCACTCTGACCTTTTCTAAGGCCTCATGAATGATCTTTGGACCCAAAATGGATGACTAACCTCGAACCACCCAATTGGAGATCTAAACCTCCTACCATACAGTGCCTCAAACGGTGCCATCCCAATGCTGGAGTGATAGCTATTATTATACGAGAACTCTATCAAAGGCAGATGGTCATCCCAATTACCTCTAAAGTCGATCACACATGCTCTCAACATGTCCTCCAATGTCTGAATGGTGTGCTCTGCCTGCCCATATGTCTGAGGATGAAAGGCAGTGCTAAGCTTTACCTGCGTGCCCAAGCTCTTCTGGAAAGATCTCCAAAAATGTGAAGTAAACTGAGCTCATCTATCTGAAATGATAGACAAAGGAATCCCATGCCATCTCACAATCTCATCAATGTAGAGTCTCGCATAATCCTCGGCTCTGTAAGTAGACTTCCCATTGATAAAGTGGGCAGACTTAGTCAATCTGTCCACAATAACCCATATGGAGTCATGCTGCCTCCTAGTCCTCGGAAGACCAACCACGAAGTCCATATTAATGGCCTCCCACTTCCAAGTCGGAACCTCAATAATCTGAGTCAGACCGCCAGGCTTAAGATGCTATGCCTTGACCTGCTGACAATTAGGACACTTGGCCACATACTCTGCAATGTCCTTCTTCATGCCATCCCACCAATAAATCTGCTTAAGATCATGATACATCTTGGTGGAACCTGGATGTATGGAATATCTGGAACCATGGGCCTCTGCAATAATCCTGGTCCGCAAATCATCCACATCTGGTACACACAGCCTGTCCTGATACCTAAGTATGCCATCATCTCCCAAAGCGAAAGACTCATTCATCTTCATCAGTACTTAGTCCTTCAGCTCCATCAACACAGGATCTATATGCTGACCCTGCTTGACTTCAACTACCAAGGATGATTCAGAACTAGGATGAATTGAAACATCCCCACTAGTAGAGTCAACCAATCGCACAACCAGTCTGGCCAGTCTGTGTACATCTTTCACCAGCTCCTTCTTCTCATCCTCAACGTGGGCTGTACTTCCCATGCTCATCCTGCTCAAAGCATCAGCTACAATATTAGCCTTACCTGGATGGTAGTGTACATTCATGTCATAATCCTTCAACAGCTCCAACCTTCTCCGCTGACGTAGATTCAATTCCCTCTGAGTGAACACATACATGAGACTCTTGGGGTCTGTGAATACATCCACATGCACTCCATACAAGTAGTGCCTCCACAGCTTCAGTGCAAACACTACAGCTGCCAACTTCAGGTCATGAGTGGGATAATTCTTCTCATGAACCTTGAGCTGTTTGGACGCATAGGCTATCACCTTACCAACCTTCATAAGAACACAACCCAAACCAACCCTAGATGCATCACAGTAAACAGTGTAATTCTCACCACACTTAGGCAAAGTAAGCACCGGGGCTGAAGTGAGTCTGTCCTTGAGCTCCTGGAAATTTCTCTCACAAGTCTCCGTCCACTCAAACTTGGCTTTCTTCTTAGTCAAAGCTGTCAATGGGGCAGCAATGGAAGAAAAGCCCTCCACAAACCTGCGGTAGTAACCAGCCAATCCCAAAAAGATACGGATGTCATTGGGAGTAAGAGGCTTTGGCCAGTTCTTCACATCCTCAGTCTTCCTGGGATCCACCTCCACGCCCTGATCGGACACCACATGACCCAGGAAGGTCACTGATCTCAGCCAGAATTCACATTTGCTGAATTTGGCATACAACTGATGTTGTCTAAGTACCTGCAAGGTTAGTCTCAAATGTTGTTCATGCTCTTCCTTGGTCTTAGAGTAGATGAGAATGTCATCAATGAACACTATGACAAAAGAGTCAAGGTATTCACGGAAGACCCTGTTCATAAGATCCATAAATGCAGCAGGTGCATTCGTGAGACTAAATGACATGATTAGAAACTCATAGTGACCATAACGGGTACGAAAGGCTGTCTTTGGAATATATCCATCCCTAACCCTAAGCTGATGGTACCGTGAACGAAGATCAATTTTTGAAAAGAAACTAGACCCTTGGAGCTGATCGAACAAATCATCTATTCTGGGAAGTGGATACTTATTCTTTATAGTGACTTTGTTGAGCTGCCGATAATCGATACACATTCTAAGGGTTCCATCTTTTTTTTTCACAAACAACACTGGAGCGCCTCAAGGGGATATGCTCGACTGAATGAAACCACTGTCAGTGAGATCTTTTAACTGCATCTTCAACTCTTTGAGTTCAGCTGGAGCCATTCTGTAAGGAGGAATTGAAATTGGTTTAGTATCGAGTTCTAAGTCGATACCAAAATCAATCTCTCGAGGGGGAGGGACTCTAGGCAAATCATCAGGAAATACATCTAGGAACTCACTCACTACAAGCACTGAGTCTATGGAAAGAATATCATGATCTAGATCATTAACACTCACAAGATGACATAATAACCCCTTGAACATCATTTTATTGGCCTTTAGGTTCGAAATCAAGAGGTTAGGACGACTCGAGTTGTACCCCTCCCATACTAGCTCCTCTTCATTAGGGAAACAAAATCTCACCACTCTACTACGACAGCCAAGCAACCATAACAACTGTGAAGCCAGTCCATGCCAAGAATAACATCAAAATCATGCATGGGTAACTCAACCAAGTCTGCACACATAGTCTTACCACTTATCACTATTGGGCAACCCTTGTATACTCTATTAGTTCTTACATTTTCTCTTAAAGGTGTACTAACCACTATAAGATCATGCAGAACTTCAGGCAATATTTCAAAAGTGAGAGCAAGCAAAGGAGTTACAAAGGAAAGCGTAGACCCTGGATCAAGTAAAGCATAAACAGAAGTGGAGAATACTTGCAGCATACCTGTGATCTTATATTAAACTTGGTGATTGCATTTTTCAGATTTGGGATTTCTTTGTTTCTCCTAACTCTCTCATTTATTCAAGAGGTTGGGGGTTCAATCCCCACTCTCCAGATTTATTTTTCTCCTTTATTTTTCTCCTAACTCTCTCATCCATTCAAGAGGTTGGGGGTTCAATCCCCACTCTCCACATTTAGTTTTCTCATTTATTTTTAACCTAACTCTTTCATCCATTCAAGAGGTTGGGGGTTCAATCCCCACTCTCCACATTTATTTTTATCCTTTATTTTTCTCCTAACTCTCTCATCCATTCAAGAGGTTGGAGGTTCAATCCCTACTCTCCACATTTATTTTTCCTTTCATTTTTTTCATGAAATTTTTATGTAATTTACATTTGGTGAGGTCTTGGGTTCCATTCCCAACGACCTTATAATTTAAAAAAATTTAAAACATAGTCATTTTTCTCACCTCTTGGCTGAGACTTGAAATTTCCAGCAAGTCTCTTCCAATCCATTTTTCTCTCATTCTTTTTTTTATTTTTTTGTAGAATTTTGAGTGACATTTAGTCAGCCACCTTAACCTTTTATGAACATCACGTTTTTAGCATTTTTACAGACGCAAAACACAACATTTAGCATACAAACTTCAGGCAGCAAAGATAGTCAAATTTTCAGCATACACATGCTCAAAATAGTCCACTTAATACACTTTTCCGGAATATATTTTTCATACTTTACATGATATTCTACCACACATTCAACACATAATCACAACCAGACCTAACATTATCTACCAGAAGACATACCAACGCATGCTTTGAATCGTTCAAAGGATCTAATGACAGGGGCATGCAACGGGGACAACCTTAGTCTTTCAATCGCGATTTAAATTGAACCTTAAGGGTCTCGTGGGAAAGGGACCAAGAGAGAAGAAAAACCATACCTTAATGTCATTCAAAACTTGTTTAAATGCTGCCAATTTACCATGAAACCAACCCTCACCACCGAAACTTCAAACACAATCCCGTAAAGAACTTGTTGTTGATTTTCGTTTTTAGCTTAGTTTTTCGTTTGAGTTTTTGTGTGTAAGTTCTTCAAGAGTGAAAAACTATTATTTTCAGTTATTTTAATGATAAAAAATGTGAGAATGAGAGTGAGAGACGTGAGAATGAGAGGATTAGGATTATGATTAGGATTAGGAGAGTTAGGTGGAGACTAAGTCAAACTAGGACTCCTCATTATTTATTAATTTTATTATTTTTATTTTTTTATTAGAAATTTGATTTTCCCCTTACTTAAATCAGCTTTTTAAATATTAATTAATTTAACTAATTCACTTAATAAAATTAAATCAATTTAATCCTTGCTTCCACCAAGGCTCGAACCCGGGTGAAGCTAGATTTTGCTTAAAGGGTCAAATTCGGCAACCTCTACCCGAATTGCCCCTCCACCATATTAATTAATTAATTAAATAAATATTTAGTGTAATTACAATACTACCCTTATCCTGGAAAAGACCATTTTACCCCTAGACCCTCCAAACTTAAGATTACCCCTTTTTAAGTCTGGTTAAGACTCATCCGGGTAACTCTTCATACTCTGGTGCCCTACATGGCTGGACCCAACGTTTCCTAGATCAACTAACTGACCAAGTTAGTTGGCTTAGTTGTTGCATAGGTTCAGAGGTCTGGTTCTACGCGCATCAATTCGTGTGAACCCGATCTAATCTAGGCATTCTAGATACATTAGACATTACTTAGCATAATCATTTTTAGGGTTGTTACACACTAAGCTACTAACATTCCATTCTTAGATTGGTTCGTCTTGAAATTGATAATGAACAATCCTAGTTCTACAATCGACTAGGCATAACATGAATGTAACCAATCCATGCCTAGAATGACAGTCTACCATTTCCAACTCTACAAGATCTGCTGAGGTGACTTTCTGAGAGAGTGTGACAGGGGAATTTCTGTATACCTGTCTAGCTATAACTGGTTCACTGACTAGAGTAGAGACTGAGAAAGGTTCTGAGAGAGTTTCTGGACTGACACTAAATTGGACTTCTATGTAGGGTGTTATAAAAGAAAGAGTAGCCCCTAGAAATGATAATGTATAAAAATCAAGGTCAAAGACTCATAACATACCAGTGACTACATAAGGAGAACCTTCATGATCCTGGCGAACATGAAGAGCATACAACCTGTTTTGGCACTGACCGCCACCTATACCAGATGAGTTACCCTGTTGAGTTGAGCGAATTGCCGGTGCTGCTGGAGTTGTAGACTGATCTCTACCATTACCACCTCCTTGACCCTGTCTAGAAGGACAATCCCTCAACCTGTGACCAAACTAACCACACCAAAAGCACCTTTACTTTCCTGCAAGGCACTTGCCTGGATGGTTCTTACTATACTTAGGGCAAGTGGGGTAAGTCTTGGTGCCTAAAACACTTCCTTGAAACTTAGAGACTGGTGCTTTAACCTTCTGGTCAAACCTTTTCTTGGAGGATGGAACACTAGCTGATGAAGGAGTTGGGGCTGAAAACTTCTGTTGACTCTGCGAGCGATTTCCACCACCCCATTTCTGCTGAGAATAGTCATAGTTCATAGTCCTAGCCTTCTTATTCTCCTTAGCTTGTTCCCTAAGCTTATTACCCTCAACCTGCTGAGCATGAGTCATAAGCATAGAGATATTCATATATCCCACAAACATAGCATTTCTGCACTAAGTTTTCATCAAATCTGACACTCCATACAAGAAATTATTCATTTGAGCCCTGGAGTAAGCAACCATGTGAGGAGCATACCTAGAGAGTTGGTTAAACTTGAGTCCATAATCTTGGATTGTCATGTTACCCTGCCTTAAGTTCATGAATTCCTGGGCTTTTATTTCACTCAACTCTATTTGGAAAAACCTATCCAGAAAGGTCTCACTAAAGCAATCCCAAGTAATAGGAGCTGCATTTCCACCCCTATTCACCTTCCACTGAGTGTACCATATATGATCCACATCTTTCAGCTGGTATTATGCCAATTCAACCCGATCATTCCCAATAACTTGCATAACCTCGAAGATCTTCTTGATCTCATCTAATAAATTATGGGGATCCTCATTTGTTTGGGATCCTAAGAACTTAGGCGGATTCATCCTAACAAAGTCACGGACACTTGCTTTTATCGATCCACCATTTCCATTTACATGAGCTTGAACCCGCTGATTGTTCTTGTTGGCGACACTCTGAGCCAACATCTGAATGTCACTCTTAAATTCAGCATTAGAAACTTCTTGATTTGGGACTGGAGGAGCTCCGTTTGTATTCCTAAAATTCGCATTCCTAACGTTAGCCCTACGATGAGGCGTGATCTGAAACGTAGAACGTCAAGTTAGAATGGAATTAGAACATACCTTATGCATGATAAGAGTAACAACAAAGTGACGTTTTCCTAAAATACTTCATAGTCTACCTCTCATTAGATGTGGTGCACTTCATACCCATGTAAAGGACTCTACTTAGTGCGGCTTTTCAGATATCCTAGGACACTTAAACCTAGTACTCTGATACCAAGTTTGTCATGCCCCGAGCTACCCCCGAGACGCGAACACGGGACCTCAGACCACAGGTAATCCCAATCTAACCCTGCTGGAATGATAATGAGCATACTAAAGAGAATAACTGATGCGGAAGCTATCATAATTTAAAATGAAAAAATGGAGAATACCCATATTCTATAACTAAGATATTTGAATACTAACGAGCTTAATACAAGGAAGTTATTAACTCAATACTAAGATGAAACTAACTATGTCTGAAAATAGCCTCTAAACTGACTAGAAATGCTCGAACAGACCCCAACTAAGTGTAGAAAAAATTAAAACTAAAAGACTAAATACTGAAAAAAAACTCATGACTATTGTCTCGGATAATGAGGACTCAACACTGTATCTGCTGAACTAGAGATCGGAATCAATCTAAGCGCGATCTAAATGCTGAGAACCTGAACCTACATCGCGAGAAGATGTAGTGCACGCATGCATCAGTACTTGAATGTATTGATCATGTAGGATAGAGTAAAGCTGAAATAAAACATAACTGAACACATATAAAAGCAAATATAATAATCTCAACATGATATAATAAATTCTGAGCTAAATGGATGCAATGAACAAATTTATAACATGTTGAGACTGAATACTAACCGATCTATAAATATGGTCAATGCAAGAGAATCTGACTGAACTATGGGATCTACTAATAACCGATAATAAAACCACATGAGCTAAATGTGGAGTCCGGTGTATACGCCTAATCGGTAGGACCCAATATACCTTGACAGAGGTATAAAGGCATGATGGCGTGATCACTAAACTGATGCCCACAGAGGGGACTTACAACATACTTGGCTAGTAGTTCTGGGACTAAATGGGTACACTGAACCCTAGCCCAACTCGGTATTATGCTACACCCAATGAGTTATGTAGTTAATTGATTATTAATGAGTTTCTGTAAATACTGGATAGCTAATTAGTGAAATTCCACATACCTGGTGATGAAATACACGGAGAAATATTTAGATTTTAGGGATGGAACTGATGGAACTTTGCTACGTTCTTTAACTAGGGTTCTTGACCTTTTTCTCTTTTCTTGCTTCTAATTTTCTAAGTTGTTATTTATGATTTTGAGTTAAGTAAGTTCTTATTATGTTTCTAGGCTGAAACTGACTAAAATATGATGATTTAGGGTCAAAACAACGTATCTTAGGGTCTAAACAAAGTAGGAAAAGACTAAAAGACCTCTGAGTTAATTACTGTTGGACCAAACGACGACCAAACGACGGTCCGTCGTTTGTGTCCGTAGGTTGGGTCTATTCGACAGGCCATTACTAAAACGAGAATAATGTTTTACTCGGAGGTCTGATTTTAGCAAGGTTGGTGTCTATGGAAAGCTAATGCAATTATCTATATTTTGGTATGTCATGGGACACCTAATTCATTTTGTTCTAAGAGTTATGACCAATTGAAGTTGACCCAACAACATCCCCCCCTATCTGACTGCTAACTTCCACCTACGGACCGTAGATCGAACGACTGTCCGTGCTGGTCAATTGTGGTTCTTGTCAAAGCCTGGTGTAAATGGGGTCTTGATCCACAGACACAGACTACGGACCGTAGTCTGACTTACGGACGTTAGGTCTGTCCGTGGATCGACACTTGGTCAATTTTTCTGGGCTGCGTCATGGAAGAGTTTCAGTCATAACAGATGAATGTGCAGTACGGGCCATAGATCAGACTACGATCCGTCGATAGTGATCATCGATTGCACCTGCAAATTTCTGAAAAGATTATTTTTGGTCTGTTTTGGATACGGGATGTTACACATTCGTCCTCGAATGACACTTAGAACACTTTAATCACAACAAGGACTTCAATGAATCATAGAGTAACTCACAATAATCATAACCTCATCACATAGAAGTTAATGCACCAAACATACAAGGAACACAACTTCAGACCATTTAGCACTCAATGCAATATAAGAAGGGGCAAAACCTTTATTCACTCACTCTTTAATGCATCAAAGACATAAGCTCTTATCATGTTCATAGGAGGAACATCTTTCTCCTAATCATAAAATGGTCATTACACTTCATTTTTTTAAGATCTCATCATTTAAGATCACACATAGGCAGATTCCAACAACCCTCAAGAAACAATTAGGCACTCATACTTCAATGCACATAGACTTGAGTCAATTGAATCAACAAAGATCTTTATTAGTTAGATCTAGTTCCATGAGGGTCATACTCAACCATACCATGCTTAGTTGTGTCCATGGAGGAATATCCTTCTCCTCAACACGCTTACATGTCTCATGAGTTCACACCCAAGCAAGGCACAAAAGTCAACTTTACTGTAACATGTGAATTTCTCAACTTTTAATCATGGCATGCACAAACATCTTTCCTAGTAAAGTCATAAATGGTAATTCACACCACACACATCACAACAATAGGAAGTCATTTCACATAATTTCAATTTTTAGCTTATCACTAGCCTTCATAAACATGCATCATTTAGGGAAAGTCTTACAATTCATGGGCACACAAAAGGATAATAGCTAACATGCCTTCTTTTTTCAAAAGTGAGCCTACGATCATGCTTTCCAAACCATACAAGTCACATAGTTTTCAAGAGACTCGACATATTTCATTTAAAAGAGTCTCAATTTCTCATTATAAGGCTAAACCTTACATATCAAAAGTGGCTTCAAACATGCTTCTTACCTTATCTCATGAAGTTAAATGCACAACTAGCATATCAAGATGCACAATATACATAAGAAAACCATGAATGTAATCAAAATTTCCTTTCAAGTACTTTAAAATCCTCAAAATGCTCTTAAAAGTGGGTCAATCAAGACATACCAAACATATAGAGGTCATGCAATTCATACTTTAATGCTAGATTCTTATCATGATAAGCTTACTAAGAATTCATTAGTTTCAAGCTCAAGCAAGAATAGAAGGACAAGATAGAAATATCTACAGTCTTACTACTCCTATCACCATCCTCCACTTAGGGTAAACCCAATTAAGAGCAACTTAACCCAACCTCAAGAAGATGTTAACTTAACAACATTCATTTTCCTCACTTAAAAGTTTTTAACACTTTAGAAGGAATAACAGTAAGTCAACCAATGCATTCTAAACCTTATCATCTATGAATATTATCACAAAATTTTCAAGTTAAGTCACACTCTTCAACCACATAAGGTTTTCAACAATACAATAGAAACCTAGGTTATACAACATTAGGGGAAACAATTGAGAAGACTTAACCATAGAGACTCTTCAGTTTTCATTCAATCTTACAGTAAGGGGACTTCTAGGTCAATCAAACCCACATCATCACCCTACCAAGCAATCATGCCACCCTCACTTCTAGAATAAAGCCTATACAAAAAACTTCAATCCATATAAAGCATTCATGAAGATGCACACATATACAAAGGGCGACATTGAACACTTTTAAATATATATACTTAGGCAACATGCATCTTTACCATTTAACATATTCCTAAAGTATTTCAAGTTAAACCATATTATAAGACTATCACATGCAAAATTATATTGTATCACACAATTTCAAAAGAGACTCATTTTAATCATAATTACTTCTAACATGCTTGAACCATATAATGACATACCTTTCTCAACATAACATGTTATTTCACATAGGTATCGTGTATATATATATAATGCCACAATGGACATCATATCAACATAACATATCATTTCTCATATTTCACATGCATAGACATAGTTGGCATCACATAATCAAAGCATCCCAAATTCACCTTCACACATACTCATCAAACCATAAAACAAAACATAAGCATCAAAACTCACCTTTTCTCCCTCAAGCATAGAGAAACTATCTCATCAAAGCAATCACATCTAATACACCACCGGACAAGAAAACATAAGACAGAGATCTTATAGAGTTACGTCCTATGGAACGATAAGAGAATGATGAAGAAGGGAAACTCTATCGTACTGTAGACTCTTGCTCATAGATGTATTGCGACTCACACCGATGATCGATACTCTACTAGATGTGTCAATATGAGACTTTTAGAACCAAAAACCACTTTCATAAAGCTCATGCTCTGATACCACATTTGCAACATCCGTGAAGCACCCCCTAGAAGTAACATTTTGTACTTGACCTCTCGGAGGTCTTATACAAGCTCATAGTTATCATTCATGGCATAGTCATAGTTAAATTTAGCGGAAAATTTAAAAATTTTCATAGCACATCATATGCTAGAAACTTCATTCATATATATAAAATATCATAAGTACATATTTAGACTCTAGTCTCTTTTTTCCATCTTTGACTCAACATCATAAGAGTACTTTAGGGACACAACCCTTACCACATATTACATAACTATAATATTAAAGAACATTACAGTAAACCATAAGTAGGAAATTCTTGAAACTTAAGGACCCATTTCCTTAAGCTTGGGAATCACATATCAAGCTCCTCAATCTTAGAGACATCCTTTTAAGCATCCATAACCTAGACTTTGTGTAAAAAGTAGATAAGAATTGAGTTAGTACAATAATGCACTAAGTATGGCAACCATGCAAAAACATGCATTTAAAAGGGACATTTTCTTGAAATCATACATCATACCTATTTGTGAAATCTTCATAAAACCTTTATACAATAGCACTTATATCATTAACATATTTCTTATAGACATATTCAAACGCCAAAAATCATATAAAATCACACATAGAATTTAAGGCACATTTGGGGTCACTTTACAGGGAGCTCCTCATGCTTTACAATGAGCATTTTCCTCTTTACAGTGAACTTCTTCTTTTAACTCATTAACCTCCCAAGTAACCCTCTAGTGATACTTGGTGCAATGCATCACCTTAAGGCCACAAGCAATCATTCATACATTCTACACAAGCCATCATCTACCATCATAGAAGTATAGTACAACATAGACACATTTTAGTCAAAACCATTAGGCATTACAGTGAGCTTTATTTATTATTCACATATACCAATTTCACTTCAGATAAAACATTGTAAGACCTTACTCACAATCCCAATCTAAGTCCACTAGTGCAATGTACATGTGAAACCCCATAATCTCACACATACTTAGCAAAACTATCATGAGACCACAAGCCTTAACATCCAATTCGTACATCAACATAGTAAGTGAAGACAACTTAATTTATTTCAACAAGCCTTCATCATGTAGTCATTAAGATAAATTATTATGCATATACAACAAGACCACTTCATATAGGCTCATACCAAGCATTTCATCACAACAAGTAGACAAATACTACAAAGTTATGCATAAGGAACGTATACATAGTCCAGTGCATTAAAACACCTTCCTAGGACTTCCCTCAAGAGTCACTTGTGCAATGCATAGGTGAAGTTGCATAGCCCCACCTACACAAAGCAACTACCCTTACGTTATTCTAGTTAGAGTCCTTACTTTACTTCCATTGTCCATTTTACTTTAGGGAAACTATAGCCTTAACCGACATTAAGACCATGGGTGCTACATGAAATTTGGTGTTGTAGAGCCTTACACAAATAAAAGGTGTTCTTACCTAGCCAAGTTAGAACATTAACATATGCTAGCATACTAGTGAATTCACTTGATAGATCCTATGTGGAAAGCATAGTTATGGAACTAAGAGATATACCTGAACATGTACATGCTCATTGGAATTGGAACCTCATCTCATGAGAAAACATGGGTGAACCATCCTCAAAGGGAAGCCACCACCTCATGTGGAACCATAGGTGAATATTTCTCTAAGGGAAGTCAACACCTTATGAGAACCCAATAGCGAATATTCCTCCAAGGGAAGTCATCACTATATGAGAAACCAATGGTGAATCTTCCTTAAAAGGAAGCCAACACCTCTCATTGTCAAGTTCACTCGGTGCTAAGATAAGTTCCCTTTTTATTAAAAAAAGCCTTTATTACATTAATTCACAAAACATAGGCTTAGGATGTTGACTCCTTATATGCTTATAGCATATTCAAGAACCTATCTAGTTTTAGGGTACACATGAGCACACCTTTAAAGGCCCCTCTATTGACTAGATCTTCATACATGTGTGTGTGTACTTGTATGTTAGCAAACTTTTCACATAACACATAAATATCACACACGTTCATATATCAATGTACAAGTCCATAGGTATAACTATATGAGCAATCCTTTCATATAAACACACCAAGACACTATGTACGTTCATATTTCATCATATCATACACTTAACATCATAGCATGTAAGTCATATTCATAACATGTTCATACAAACCTATGCATATACTTAGAAGACCAACCTAGGAACTATCCTATCAAGGTACACATGTGCAATGCATAGACAAGGTCCCATACCCTTGACCATACTAGTACACCTATAAAATCATCCTAGTGAATGATACATCACACAACATCATATAATGGTTAGCATAGCATAAGACTCATTTATTAAAGACTTACGACATTCTTACTGTAAGCTCTACTCTTCATGCACCTATTTTTAGCTTTACTTCACATATATCATTATAGGACCTCATCATAGTCAGCAAGTACACATAAACTTTACATAAGCATTTACATGCTCATGACATTAGAAACACATCCAAGATCATAGTTAGAATGGAAAACTAGGCATAGGCTTCGTATAGGGTGATTCATCACCAACACACATTCATAGTATAATTGCCTTCAGGTCCATGTTCACATCACATATATATATTGGCAATAAGGTAAACACCGCCACCATAAGTGTACCATACCACACAATGCCATACAAGGCCAATTCTAACAACAATACTACAGAGAAGTAGAGAAGTAGAGAAGTAGAGCAATTCTTACCAATCCTTTAGCCTTTGGTCATCATTGAACATTACTATTCTTTCATCAACAATTCAAGTATAAGGAAGTAGTTAAAGTACAATAATCATATACCAAGTCATGTATAAGCAACTACAAGACCATGCTACAAACTAGTACAACACATCACCAACATACTAGAAGGTAGAAGAACATAGATCATTAACAAATTTCACCTGAATGAATCATCAATCTTATTTAATCAATAGTATGAATCTAGGACAGTATCTAAAGACCTAATAATCAAGCCTAACTCATGCTTTATCTACCCTAGAATTAAGATCACATCATGTACATTACAACATTCAATTTATAGACTAGGAGAACCTAGATTTATTCATACCAAGACTACTTTACTTTGATCATCAAGGATTCATACCCACAACTCTTCCATATTATCAACCTAAGGCAGTAGCTACAATGATCTTTGCATAATCGAAATCCTACCCCAATTGTCATAAAGTCGAGATTACAGTGAGCATGCTATATTAGAAGTCTATGGAAGATAGAAGAACATATGCGAATAAAACCATGATACTCATGGATCACTTATCTACAATAAATAACATCCAAGCAAGGCTGTGGATACAATTATCCCTACACAATCGAGTCCCACATTCATGCATAATAGAGGCAAGGTTACAGTGAACACATAGAGACATAGGCCAAACTTATTCAAATCTTCATATATTGATCCACATGGATCATTCATCAACAATTTACAATCAATATACATAATAAACAGTATAAATAACCAATTCAACATAATAGAATCACAAATCCACCAATAACAAGCCACGATCACAATGCCCATGCATAGGCTAAATCGAGTTTGGGAAGATACATCAGTTCAAAACGCAATTGGATTGAAATTCACGTTAAAACCAATACATTATCATCAATTCATCATGATTAAGCCTTTGAAAACGTTTTGAGAAAGAACCCATGGCTAGATTGAAGAAGAAGAAGTTTGATCATGAAATCTCTTTTGAATTCTTTGAGATTAACTCTCTAGATGGAAGGATAACTAGATATGAAGGATCACCATAACTTTATGCTTAAGAAGACCTCTAAAACTTGATGAAGAATTTATGGGTATCCAAGCTCCATGTTGTTCTTGAGCTCACCTTCAATGGAGGTTTCTAGAGAGAATTGATTTTGAAGGGAAAGTCTAATATGTGTGAATTGGATTGGGAATGGGTTGATCACGTTTTTGATCACTTATATACACCCAAAAATAACCAAATAAATCAAGTAGGGTCGGGTTAGGACGTGGGGTAAATTTTCCATTCACCCCTTAAATGAGGCAGTCCCTAGGCAACCTGTTCCAACCTGCACCAACGGCAACCATTAACGCCCAGTAGGTCCATCGACGGACCGTCTGTGGCTTCCGTCGATTGGTTCTTGGGCTTTTGTATGACTGAGCCTTATCCAGGATAAGTTTTGATCGACTAATTCACCACCAACGGTACGCTTGACAACAAACGGGGCGTCGTTTGGTTCAGTCGATTGACACTGCCAAGGCAGTGTCTCGACAGTCTTTGGGTCCTCCTTTGAGGGACTGTTGCGGGGCCCTTAGAGAGTCGTACCCAGGTGTTTCCAACGTGAATACAAACCTTAACATTTTGAATAACTTTCATGCAAGTTTCACCCAAAATGAACACGTAAAACACATCAAATATGCAAGGCACACTCAAGAGACACATGAACGTCTCAAGGGCTTACTTTCGAACGTCTTAGACGTTCTTGGACATTTGACCTCCAAACATTATGAAACTCAACACACTGCCTATAAACATCATTATAACTCATATAAGGACCTCATAAGCTCATGATACACACATAAGCACATAAAAACACATAAGGCCCCTTAGGTGACTAGTTGTCGAACATCTTGGTCGTCCCTTGACGTTTGACTTCCAAATGACTTCTAATCACCCATGCATAGTTTAAAACACTTATTAACATTTTAAAAAGCTTTTAGTCACATGTGAGGTTCTAGACATTCTAACTCATTTTCGGGGTCTTACACTTGCGTTGCACATGTATTTCTACTAAGTATTTCGAAATTTGTAAAATGATATGAATATTAGTACTATATACATGTGTATGTGTTTCCAATTTGAAAGTGAAAATAAAATTTTCCAAGTTAAAATATATGTTGCAACAATATAAAACAATTGCAAAAGACGCTTTAATGTTACTCTTGTATATGATACTTCAAGTAGAATAGTAAATAATCATAATGATTTATATTACTAAAATGTAAACTAAATGAAGCTTAATTACTACATTCTTATAATATTACAACCAAAATGTCCAAAAGAAAATATGTCATCACACCAAACATTTGAGTTTTAACACTGCAGAAAACTACCATCAATATATATTGATCATATTTAAGAAAAGTATTAGGCTTAGTTTCTCACAAATATAATGGAGCTTTCTTTTTTATTTGAAAATGAACTTTTTAATCTCATTCATACTGTAAGACCGTTTTTTCAGCGTTATAGAAATTTAAATGGGGAAAATCGGGGTCGGAAAAACTTTTTCGTAGTACTAGGATCTTCTCAACCTTGTCCATATTTGGAGGAATTTGGAATCATTAAGGGGTAGGGATATCTGGCAGAAATCTGGTGGAGTAAATGTGGATTGGATTATATGAATGTATAGATAACTCGTTAAGGAATTCGTAGACTTTACGACATCGAATTTGGATAAGTAGATCATTGAAAATTGACTTTGAAGTTAAGGGCACTTTCTGAGCGTAGTGGGCTAAGAGTAGATTGTGAAAGGGGGGAAATTGAAAATCTATTGTAAGCTCACTGCCTCACTTCGTGCCGCTGCAGCGGGATTCCTGCCGCTGAAGTGACACCGTTATAGCAGGATGGGTGCCGCTTTAGCTGGCTAGGCAGAGATGGAATTAAAGAATTTTGGGATTTTCGAGATAAATCTCACTGGTTCACTTTGTGCCACTGCAGCGACGCTGCAACGGTGGATAGGAGTCGCTGTAGTGGGATGGCGTGTTTTCAAAACATAAATAAGACCCTTAGACGACCTTATTTTATACTTTACAACTTTTTGAGTTAAGAGACAACCCAGTGCTATTCCAACTCGTTTTCACCATTCTTAAATCTAGAGGAAATATTTTCACTCCCAAATTCATTTTTTGATCTGCAAAACATTTTAGAATGAGGCAATATTGATGGAGAAGGATTTCTTGAAGAATCCTATGATGGAATTAACCCTAAATTAACTAATTGGGGTCATGGGTTTGAACTAGGGTTCATAGATGTTAGTATTATGGGAATTTAGTGTTTCTTTATTGATTCCCATATATTAATTGTTGTTTGTAGACCACGAACAAGCGGAGCGAATCTGGAAAGGAAAGGATCAAATTGTCTAGAGTTTCAAGTTTGTTTTGAGGTAGGGGATGGATGTGATTCTATGAATGTGTTATTTAGACTTGGTTCGCTTCATTGTGATACTTTTCTATATATGCGTGTTGGAATATTGATCATAGATGTTGAATGAGATATATAAATATCGATACTATGAAATCATGATTGAATGGGTTATCGTGATGTGTTATTGTGATGTGTGATAGTGATCGGCTTCCACGTTCGGGCACACTAACTTGGATCGGATTGCCACGTTATGGCATAAAAATGGGATTGGATACCACATTCCGACATAAATACGAGATTGGATTGCCACGTTTCGGCATGCTAACAATTTGACTTTGGGTTCTGTGAGAGGACCAACTATGTGATGAAGCATGTGAATTGTGATGTTGATTTTTACGATAGTATTAAATATGTTGATATTTATGCATATGTTATAATGTTGTAATTGCTTATTTATGTTACACTAGTGGGATAGCCGTGTGATACTACCAGTACACTATGGTTGTGTACTTATTCTGCACTTGCTCTTATTTTGGTTGAGTACTAGGAATCTTCACGCTACTGTTGACAGTCCTTGCTTAGGAAATTGGTGATCTCTTCGAGTTCAAGGCCATGGAATTCTCTTTAGTCTATGTCCACCATTTTCGTACCTAGACTTTGTTTTAGTTAGTTAGATAATTCACTAGAATTTTTTGTTAGAATTGGTTCTCGTTTCTAGTATTGGTACATTGACTTTCAGATTCTAGGTTTATCATTCGCATTTTTAGTTATTTATTAGATCTTTATTTAGTAATGGAAACTTGTATTTATTTATTTAACTTGCTTCCATAACTTAAATGCCTTAGTATCTAGGTTCATTGCTTTGATTGGTTGCTAGTAGTGGTTCCCCAACCAATTTGTAGTGTGGCTTCCAATCATGCCGTGACTAAGATTGTATTAGAGCCTAGGTTCATTGGTCTCGATGTACCAAAACGAGTCTAATATAGTCTCACAGAACGGTCAGGCACACCTTTACTTTTCTTCAAGAGGCTATGGTCTTCAGTAAATCTCCATTCTCTCTTGTTACCTTCCTGCTATGACTTGATTCCAATTGGTATCTGGCGATTCGAATTGATATCTAACTTCTTTCACTCTTCTATCTGTAGATGGTTAATACTAGGTATAACAGTGTTAAGTCTGTAGCTTCTACTAATGCTCTAACTAAGAGACCCGCTGCCAGAGGTCGGGGATGAGGCAGATAGAGGAAGAGCATGGGATAAAGCAGTGGAAGAGTGGCGCCTGTTGGGAATGAGGTGCCAAACGATTATGTTTTGGTGAATGAGAACCCTCCGGTACATAACAAGGAGTTACAAGAGGAAGTTGAGTTTGAGAATGTTGAGGAGGTTGAAAATGATAAAGGAGTGCAAGCTGAAGCTACAGGAATCCCTCCCATTGATCAGGAGCTATCTCAACAGATCATGTCATTTTTGAAAGGGTTGGCTGGTCCGGGGATGATTCTACCTACACAAGTCCCCACGAATTGTCCTGTTGGTAACAATATACCCAAGCCAGTTGGAGAGGTATGTAATGATTCTTTCTTCCTTCGTTTGTTGGGTTTGGTCGTGACCATTAATGAGAATGATATGTTGACCAAGTTTTTGAAGCTCTAGCCCCCAGTATTTGTTGGTTTGGAGACAGAGAATGCTTATGATGTCATATTGGACTGTTATGAGAGGTTGCATAATATGGGTATCGTTCACCAACACGCGGTTGAGTTCATGCCGGTTCAACGTCAAGGTGAGGCCAAGCAATGGTACATAGCTTTTATGGAATGTAGAGCCTCTACAATCCCTCAACTTACTTGGACCCAATTTCATGCCCTGTTCTTAGAGAAGTATGTGCCTAGGACTTTGAGTGATCACAAGAAAGATCAGTTTATGGCATTAGAGCAGGGTAGTATGTTTGTGGCTGCTTAAGAAGCCATGTTCCATGATTTATGTAGATAGTCTACCAAATTGGTTACCACTAAAGAGGAGAGGATCCATATGTTTCTTAAATGTTTGGATTATGAGCTACAAGTGTTATATGTTCACATGACTTCTGCATGAAGGAGCTTCAATGAAGTGACTGATTTTGTCAAGTAGGTGGAAGGGGTGATGAAAGACGGTCAAGATAGGGCGTTGGATAAGAGGGTCAAGAGTTTTGGAAATTTTAAGGTCTCCTATGCTAGAGGATTCGGTCGACCTACCCTTGCGGCCAAGATAATTTAGTCTGTCATGTCTGCCTCTACCTTTAACTATTTGGGGACTCTTTTTAATAATTTTTCAAGTAATCTAAATGTTGGGCAAGTTGTGGGCAGCAGACCATCTGGCGACCACACTTGTTTTAGTTATGGGAAACTTGGACACATGATGAGGAACTGCCCACAACCGCGTTCTCTTGAGTCTGGACAACAACGTTCTCGAGCAATTGTACCCGCAGGAAATGGTAATAATGGTAGGGAACGTCCACAAGTAGGACGAGGAGGAAATCGGAGAGGCCGTGGAGGTAGAGTAAATGGTAACCGAGGTAGAGGTAACACGCAACTAGGCAGGAAGGTATCTCGTATTGATGATAGAGCTCAATATAACGCCTTTTCGGGAAAAGATAAGGTAAAGACGTCTAATGCAATGATCACATGTACTATTCTTGTCTGCGGCCTAATGGATAATGTATTATTTAATTTGGGTTCCACCTATTCTTATGTGTCTAAGAGATTTGTCTCTTTGTAAGGACCCGGATTCTTGAATCCGAATCGCCACCGGCATCGTTGACCTCTCAGAGGTCGCAGACAAGCCTCATCTTGCATTCATCACATTCATCTAGTTAAATTTTGCAGAAAATTTAAAAGTTTTTATATGTATGAAGTTTACTTAGACTTCATATAGTCATTACATATTTACAACATATACTAAGCTCAACATGAAGAGAACAACCATCTATCATAAAGAATCGATTCGAAACTGAAGATGAATATATCATAAATAGTCTGTCAAACACGACCTTATTACAAAGCTTCAAAATGAAAGGTGAAAGAAATGCTAGGGACAACATCCACTATCTATGCCTATATCTAAAACTAGAGTAATAATGTAGCATCCTCGAAATCAAGAGGATCTACCAAATGGTTTGGAGAAACGCTAAGTTCCAAACCGCTGCAAGTGTCGTCAACCTATCCTCTGACCTGCACCTATAAAAATAGTAAATAGTAGGGGGTTAGTACACCACTTGTACTAAGTATGCGTGTATGCACACATACACATAAAGCTATGCATTATCAATGAAAGCTCTTCCTAAACAACATGTCATTTCTGGAAAGTGTCATCACTAGACTTTCCTAATTAGTTATTTGTGAATTGTGGTATCAATATGATGAATTTTAATGCATTCAAAGCACAAAAACCATTTTCTATATGATTACAATACATTAGTATCATAAACATAATTTTCGAACAACTCGAGCGAAGATTTGAAATTTTAACCCTCCAAACCCGAGAGCCCCTATTTCCATACTTAGTTTTATTTTTAGTCTTTTTCTTCTTGTTGTTGTGTAGTTCAATAATTTCTTTAGTCCTATGTTTTACTTACAAGTGCAATGATTCATTGTAGTCCCATACCCACAATGAATTGATGTAAGTAATCCAGGGACTAAGGAATGATTTCCCTACATTATAGGGAGTCATTCTTTACACTATATATTCATTACATTTCATAAGCCATTCTCTATTGATCATGCCATTGATTTCATTACTGTCATGTTAGGGAAGTAATGGGGTATTTAGTTAACGTTATGTTTCTACTTCCCTTTATTGGCGTCATATAAGAAGTCATTATAAGCCATGACTCTTCCTAATCAACATGCTTTCTTAGGAGGTCAAGTCTCTGGACTTGCCTAATTTGTAATAGAAAGGTCATACCATGAATATGTCACACATCATACACACATAGGTTCATATAACATACATTTCATGTTTTATATATTATACATTTCATATCCACGAGACCTTGGAATCGTGGATGTAGCATTAAGACATCTCAAGAAAGGGCCCAACATATGGGATCTCAACCCGAGGGCCTTCTTTAGCAAACACAGAGTCTGCTTCATTCGTTCATTCGTACTTCACATTAATCATTTCATTCATTAATAGGCTGATGTAAACACCAGATATACATAGGATGAAGTGTAAGACTCTCATTGGGATCATGAAGTGCAATGACCAAGAATGACCTAATGTCATTACTTGAATCTGATTTCACCTCCTGATTGTCTTGCACAAACACCTTCGGTATCGTTCATTTCTTTATCTTTTATACTTTGAGGAACTTCAACTTTAACCAACATAGATCATGTGAGCTCATGAAATACGGTGTCTTCCCTACACCGAAAAGAGGTGGAGTCACTAGCCAAGGTGAAACCAAAACATCCCTAGCTCGCTGAGGTGGAAAACCACTGGCTAGTTCCCTATGTTGGCAGCATAGTTCAAAGACTAGGAGATTTGGGGAGACCCACACCCACCTTGGTGTACAGTATCATCTCATGAGAATTACGTGAACCTCCGCCCTTCCCGAAATAAGGCATCACCACTCATAACTAGCTTATCGTAACTAGCCTATCGGTGCTCAGTTTAAAGTTCCTATTTACATTCAACTCATACATCATCAAAGCTTGCTTCTTATCATGAGATAGTCATAGCTCATTAGATGATTTCTCATCTCTTCTTTACGTATTAAGTGTGAATTTTCCTTACACTTACATATAAAATGTGATTGAGATTTATTTACTCTTTTGATGACTTGTCATCTTTAATTTACATTGATGAAATGTGAATTTTCCTTACATATCATCCTTAGAATTTTCCTTACATATCATCCTTACTTTACATTGATGAATGTGAATTGTCCTTACATATCATCCTTAGGTGTTAATGAGACTAGTCTCACACATTCTAAGACCGTCATTCGTGAGTATTCTTTTAACAAATTAGCTTGGGTGTAAGTAAGACTTGTCTCACTTCCTTTAACACCCCATTCTGGTCACTTAATTAATTTAGACCCCTTTAATTATGTTATAACTCACGTTACTTCTTTACTTTAGTGTAGTAGCTTCATTTCATCGTTTATGGACGATGAGCACTTCTTTCAATGAGTTACATATGTCAATAGTTCATTCTTGTAGAGCATGTTGGGAGTTGTCCCAATGAATGGAATGCTCTTGGTTATGGATTCATTGAATCAGTTTAGAAGTACTTGAGTTGTTATTTCATTGTTTGGCTACACAAGATTGGCATAAGATTAGTATTGGCATAGAAAATTTGGAAATAACTTCATAGTTAATTTATTGGCACAAGCCAAACATTCATTCAAATATAATTTCATGGAATCATTAGCCAATTCTATTACATATTTTTGTAGATAATATTGTTGGCCAATTTATTGGCATAAGCCAAACTTTCACTACACTTGAACTTTTAACCTTTGATTAACTTACAAGAACAATTCAATGTTTTTACGTTCACAAGTTCGTGTGGATAGGGTATGTTGGGACTTGTCCCATTGATTGGCATACCCTATGTTATGAGTTCATTAATGTAGAGATTGGTATGAATTTTCATGTTTTAGAAGTAATATGATTAGACATATGTTTTACTAGCCAATTTGTTGGCAAAAATCATAATTTCACTAGGCACTAGTCATGAGAATATCATGGAGATATTTTTAGCCAACCTTATAACATAAATTTAGGCACAACGTTTTTAAACATCTTGGACAGCATAATATGATCATTTAACGAACACAACATCATCAACAAGTCACATTAACAGTAGGTATGCACAACAAACCGTAATCATCTTCATACATAACATTTTCAGACACATCTTTACATAGTATCATTCTCTTAACCAATCTTAGTTCATGACTTTAGGGTAACGTTTTTAAGACATATTGGACAGTATCATATTAACATTTTATGACTTTAATATCTTCATAATGTCACAACAACAGCAAGTCAATATTCAATCACCTAACACAAGTTTTCATGATAGTATTAACTTTATACAACTACAAGTTTATAGGTTCATTCGATACTCATCCTTCAAGAACAATACATGTTAAGAACAGCCAGTACCACATACTAACAACATGATCTCTAACCTATTCAACATTGAAATCGAAAAAGATACTAGGGACAAGGAGTTCGACGAGAACGGGAACAACCCTAGTTTCAAGATCGTTGAATTCATTGGAAAGAAAGTTCTCTTGGAGAAAGGAGTCCAGGAGAGAAACCCATACCTTATGTAGAACTCAATCTACGAATACCACCTTGAAAGAAACCTTGAAGAAACCTTGAAATCGCCCTAGAGAAATCGATAAATGTTCTGCCTTTTTCTTGTGTTCGTTGCTTACTATTTTTGCTTCCTTTTTTTCTATGAGTTTGAACGTGATTTTTAGGTTTAAAAACTGATCTTGAATTATACAACTTAAGTTTAATAAGTTAATTAAGTAATAATTAACTAATTTCTAAAAAGCCCCTCCTAGATTGACTAGAACTAGGAAAACACAATACTTAGTCAAATCTGGAAATTGGTGTTGACTATGGTTTTGGTCAACATTTTGACTTAATATTAATTAATTAAATTCTTAATTTAATTAATTTAGGGACCTAGGGTAAGTACTAAAGTACCCCTAAGTCATTGGAACCAAAATTAACCCTTTTGGATCATCCTAGGTTAAGTACTAGCATGTTTCTTGAGTTGTACTAGGTTAGTGTAAGAATTTTGTTTTGATCATTTAAACTAATTGATTAAATTGATAATTTAATTAATTAGGTGACCTAAGGTAATTACTAAAGTACCCTTAAGTCGTTAGGACCACAAGCAATCCTTTGAACCATCCTAGGTTAGGTACTAGGTTGTCTTTTTCTTGTTTTAACCAAAATCTGGAAATTGCTTTGTGATTTCGGTTTTGGCCCTTTAAATTAACTAATTAAGTTGCAAAATTAATTAATTAAGTAGCCTAGGGTAATTACTAAAGTATCCCTAGTTTTTTAGGACCTTAACTAACTCTTTGGACCATCCTAGGTTAGATACTAGGTTGTCCCTTTCTTGTCTTAACCAAAATCTGGAAATTTCCTTTGTAGTTTCCGTTTTAGCCCTTTTAAATTAATTAATTACGTTGATAAATTAATTAATTAGGTAATCTAGGAGAATTACTAAAGTACCCCTAAGTTTTTAGGACCATAACTAACCTTTTAGACCATACTAGGTTAGCTACTAGGTTGTCTCTTCAACTAGTATTAGTTAGTGTCAACCTGGTTTTGTCCTATGTTGTCGGGTGCACTAATTAGTTTATTTTGTTTGGTCCTAGGTTAGTTAGCTATTTAGGGCAGTAGGTTAGAGTCTAGAATTTATTAAGAAGTTAGGCCACACATGGAGTGGTCCCTTCTGCACGTTTTTCCCTCTAACTACCCTAACCAAATTCGGTTAGGGTGGTCCCCTCTTGGCCGTATCTCCCCATATGCTTGCACATGGGTTGCTTGTACTTTCCTAACTAACTATTATTTACGGTTCCTTTGGAAATGTTTACTTATTGTCCCAAGGATCCTCACTATGTCCTTGGGCACTGCTTAATCTACATGATCATTTTAAGTGGTCATGTGCTATGATGCCAAGACTTGACACATGGATGCCTCGTATCTATTATGTGCAAATATTATGAAACATATGTGTTTAGCTTAGGGTCTTCATTGCAGGTACATTTATTAAACAAGATCATTAATGTTAGAAAATTTGCTAACACCCCTTTAAGCCAATATTTCTAATATGCCTAATATTTTGCTTATTTGGGTATTATATAGAAATTGGCTAATACTCCTTAGCAAATTTTCTATACTATGCCCAATATTTCTCAATATTGGGCATTGGGATGCCTACGTATCCCTAATACGCATTTTTAAAGACCTATTGGCTATTCACTAGACACGTAAATTTTTGGAATGTTACATTATCCCCCCCTTAGAAACATTCGTCCCCGAATGACACTTACACATCACTTAACCAAAGAGGGTGATTTTCGAAAGTTACTTTGTCATACTTAAACGTTTCTCTTTTGTGAATATCTGATTCACACTTATTTGGATGATGCATATCATTAAAGCTTATCTGAAGCTTTATATTAGAGATTAAGTAATTTCCTTCTCAATCACACTTAACTTAATGCACATCACAAATCATGCCACACAGAAACCATGTCTATGCTACACAAAAACAGCAACATAAATTGCAAACATAACTTTGTTTTAACTCACATAGTGCTATTATAAGACATACGATTAGTGACCTATCACACCAAATTGACTAAAGCACTTGAACTTAGAGTTTTCTTAAACATAAACCGGACTTAGGAAGAGTATATCTAATCTCAAGAACTGAACAAGTGAGGGTAACAGGATCTCATATCGGCCTCGGCCTCCCATATTGCCCCCTCAAAAAGGGTGTTCCTCCATAACACCTTCACGGTGAGAACCTCCCTGTTCTTCAGTCTCTTGTCTTGACGATCTAAAATTGCAACGGGAACCTCTTCATAAGGAAAGATTCCAATCAACTCCTAACCCTTCGACGGGTAGGATGAAAGTTGGATCGCCTAGACACTTCTCTATCATCTAAACGTGAAACACTAAATCTCTATCATCTAAACGTGAAACACTAGATGAACAGAAGCCAAGTCTTGTGGTAACCTCAGTTCGTAGGCAACATTTCCTTCCCTCTGCAAGATCTCCTAAGGAACTATATACATCGGACTCAACTTCCCTTTATTACCAAACCTCAACACCCCTTAGCTATCATCTTATTGGCTTTTAAATGTGAAATGATTTGGCCTACTGGATTTGAACCACGCCCTTCCCATTCCAGCTCTAACTCATTTGGAAACTGAAGCCTCACTACCCTGTTTCGACAATCTATCATAGCATAAAACTTATGGAGCCAATCCATACCTGACCCACATCCTTGAGCTTATATACAGCCAACTTAGCCTCCTCCTCTTCATTAACACCTGTGGCATGCATTTAGAATCTACCATGTACTCACATCCATGCGAACGACCACACTTACTACACGTCTTTCGATCACGCTAGGCATTTCCATCATTTCCCTTCTTGGGAAGGCCAAATCTTGAGTCTGGTGCCTTAGACCACTTGGCCATCCTAATTCTTATGTGCATTCTTCTACGCGTTCACACAAGAAGGAAGTTAGATACTTATAATGACACAAAGTCTCAAAGGTCTAGATAGCACGATAAAGAGTAGAAGAAGGGACAATTTCCTATCATCATGTAGTTTCTAAGTCATGATTGTGGCGCGCTTCACAACCATAAGCTAGAAACTACGTAACGTGGTTGTGTTGATCTTTAGATCCTAGGTAATTTAACCTCTTGCTCTGATACCAAGTTTGTAACGACCCGGATTCTTGAATCCGAATCTCCACCGGCGTCGTTGACCTCTCAGAGGTCGCAGACAAGCCTCATCTTGCATTCATCATATTCATCTAGTAAAATTTGGTGGAAAATTTAAATTTTTTTATATGTATGAAGTTTACTTAGACTTCATATAGTCATTACATATTTACAACATACACTAAGCTCAACATGAAGAGAACAACCATCTATCGTAAAGAATCAATTCAAAACTGAAGATGAATATATCATAAATAGTTTGCAAAACACATCCTTATTACAAAGCTTCGAAATTAAAGATGAAAGAAACGCTAGGGACAACATCCACTAGCTATGTCTATATCTAAAGCTAGACTAAGAATGTATCATCCTCGAAATCAAGAGGATCTACCAAATGGTTTGGAGAAACGCTGAAGTCCAACCGCTGAAAGTGTCGTCAATCTATCCTCTGACCTGCACCTATAAAAATAGTAAATAGTAGGGGGTTAGTGCACCACTTGTACTAAGTATGGGTGTATGCACACATACACATAAAGCTATGCATGATCAATGAAAGCTCTTCCTAAACAACATGTCATTTCTGGAAAGTGTCATCACTAGACTTTCCTAATTCGTTATTTGTGAATTGTGGTATGAATATGATGTATTTTAATGCATTCAAAGAATAAAACTCATTTTCTATATGATTACAATACATTAGTATCATCAACATAATTTTAGAACAACTCGAGCGAAGATTTGAAATTTTAACCCTCCAAACACGAGAGCCCCTTTTTCCATACTTAGTTTTATTTTCAGTGTTCTTCTTCTTGTTGTTGTGTAGTACAATAATTCCTTTAGTCCTATGTTTTACTTACAAGTGCAATGATTCATTGTAGTCCCATACCCACAATGAATTGATGTAAGTAATCCAGGGACTAAGGAATGATTTCCCTACATTATAGTGAGTCATTCTTTACACTATATATTCATTACATTTCATAAGCCATTCTCTATTGATCATGCCATTGATTTCATTACTGTCATGTTAGGGAAGTTATGGGGTATTTAGTTAACGTTATGTTTCTACTTCCCTTTATTGGCGTCATATAAGAAGTCATTATAAGCCATGACTCTTCCTAATCAACATGCTTTCTTAGGAGGTCAAGTCTCTGGACTTGCCTAATTTGTAATAGGAAGGTCATACCATGAATATGTCACACATCATACACACATAGGTTCATATAACATACATTTCATGTTTTATATATTATACATTTCATATCCACGAGACCTTGGAATCGTGGATGTAGCATTAAGACATCTCAAGAAAGGGCCCAACATATGGGATCTCAACCCGAGGGCCTTCTTTAGCAAACACAGAGTCTGCTTCATTCATTCATTCGTACTTCACATTAATCATTTCATTCATTAATAGGCTGATGTAAACACCAGCTATACCTAGGATGAAGTGTAAGACTCTCATTGGGATCATGAAGTGCAATGACCAAGAATGACCTAATGTCATTACTTGAATCTGAATTCACCTCCTGATTATCTTGCACAAACACCTTCGGTATCATTCATTTCTTTATCTTTCATACTTTGAGGAACTTCAACTTTAACCGACATAGATCATGTGAGCTCATGAAATCCGGTGTCTTACCCACACCAAAAAGAGGTGTAGTCACTAGCCAAGGTGAAACCAAAACATCCCTAGCTCGCTTAGGTGGAAAACCACTGGCTAGTTCCCTATGTTGGCAGCATAGTTCAAAGACTAAGAGATTTAGGGAGACCCATACCCACCTTGGTGGACAGTCTCATCTCATGAGAATTACGTGAACCTCCGCCCTTCCCGAAAGAAGGCATCACCACTCATAACTAGCCTATCATAACTAGCCTATCGGTACTCGGTTTAAAGTTCCTATTTACATTCAACTCATACATCATCGAAGCTTGCTTCTTAGTATGAGATAGTCAGAGCTCATTAGATGATTTCTCATTTCTTCTTTACGTATTAAGTGTGAATTTTCCTTACACTTACATATAGAATGTGATTGAGATTTATTTACTCTTTTGATGACTTGTCATCTTTACTTTATATTGATGAAATGTGAATTTTCCTTACATATCATCCTTAGAATTTACCTTACATATGATCCTTACTTTACATTGTTTAATGTGAATTGTCCTTACATATCATCCTTAGGTGTTAATGAGACTATTCTCACACATTCTAACACCTTCATTAGTGAGTATTATTTTAACAAATTAGCTTTGGTGTAAGTAAGACTTGTCTCACTTACTTTAACACCCCATTCTGGTCACTTACTTAATTTAGACCCCTTTAATTATGTTATAACTCACGTTACTTCTTTACTTTAGTGTAGTAGCTTCATTTCATCGTTTATGGACGATGAGCACTTCTTTCAATGAGTTACATATGTTCATAGTTCATTCTTGTAGAGCATGTTGGGAGTTGTCCCAATGAATGGAATGCCCTTGGTTATGGATTCATTGAATTAGTTTAGAAGTACTTGAGTTGTTATTTCATTGTTTTGGCTACACAAGATTGGCATAAGATTAGTATTGGCCTAGAAAATTTGGAAATAACTTCATAGTCAATTTATTGGCACAAGCCAAACATTCATTCAAATATAATTTCATGGAATCATTAGCCAATTCTATTACATATTTTTGGAGATAATATTGTTGGCCAATTTATTGGCATAAGACAAACTTTCACTACACTTGAACTTTTAACCTTTGATTAACTTACAAGAACAATTCAATGTTTTTACGTTCACAAGTTCGTGTGGATAGGGTATGTTGGGACTTGTCCCATTGATTGGCATACCCTATGTTGTGAGTTCATTAATGTAGAGATTGGTATGAATTTTCATGTTTTGGAAGTAATATGATTAGACATATGTTTTACTAGCCAATTTGTTGGCACAAATTATAATTTCACTAGGCATAGGTCATGAGAATATCGTGGAGATGTTTTTATCCAACCTTATAACATAACTTTAGGCACAACATTTTTAAACATCTTGTACAGCATAATATGATCATTTAACGATCACAACATCATCAACAAGTCACATTAACAGTAGGTATGCACAACAAACCGTAATCATATTCATACATAACATTTTCATACACATCTTAACATAGTATCATTCTCTTAACCAATCTTAGTTCATGACTTTAGAGTAACGTTTTTAAGACATATTGGAAAGTATCATATTAACATTTTATGACTTTAATATCTTCATAACGTCACAACAACAACAAGTCAATATTCAATCACCTAACACAATCACGGACGTTCTTAGCATATCATCGATTCTTAGTTTTCATGATAGTATTAACTTTATGTAACTACAAGTTTATAGGTTCATTCGATACTCATACTTCAAGAACAATACATGTTAAGAACAGCCAGCACCACATACCAACAATATGATCTCTAGCCCATTCAACATTGAAAGCGAAAAAGATACTAGGGACAAGGAGTTCGACGAGGACGGGAATAACCCTAGTTTCAAGATCGTTGAATTCATTGGAAAGAAAGTTCTCTTGGAGAAAGGAGTCCAGGAGAGAAACCCATACCTTATGTAGAACTTAATCTACGAAGACCACCTTGAAAGAAACCTTGAAATCGCCCTAGAGAAATCGATAAATTTTCTGCCTTTTTCTTGCGTTCGTTGCTTACTGTTTTTGCGTCCTTTTTTTCTATGAGTTTGAACGTAATTTTTAGGTTTAAGAACTAATATTGAATTATACAACTTAAGTTTAATAAGTTAATTAAATAAATTAATTAACTAATTACTTAAAAGCCCCTCCTAGATTGACTAGAACTAGGAAAACAGAATACTTAATCAAATCTGGAAATTGGTGTTGACTATGGTTTTGGTCAATATTTTGACTTAATATTAATTAATTAAATCCTTAATTTAATTAATTTAGGGACCTAGGGTAAGTACTAAAGTACCCCTAAGTCATTGGAACCAAAATTAACCCTTTTGGATCATCCTAGGTTAAGTACTAGGATGTTTCTTGAGTTGTACTAGGTTAGTGTAAGAATTTTGTTTTGATCATTTAAACTAATTGATTAAATTGATAAATTAATTAATTAGAGGTTGTCCCTTTCTTGTCTTAACCGAAATCAGGAAATTTCCTTTGTAGTTTCGGTTTTTGACCTTTTAAATTAATTAATTAAGTTGCTAAATTAATTAATTAGGTAACCTAGGGGAACTACTAAAGTACCCCTAAGTTGTTAGGACCATAACTAACCTTTTCGACCATCCTAGGTTAGCTACTAGGTTGTCTCTTCAAATAGCATTAGGTTAGTGTCAACCTGGTTTAGTCCTAGGTTGTCGGGTGCACTAATTAGTTTATTTCATTTGGTCATAGGTTAGTTAGCTATTTAGGGCAGTAGGTTAGAGTCTAGAATTGATTAGGAAGTTAGGACCCACATGGAGTGGTCCCTTGTGCATGTTTTTCCCTCTAACTACCCTAACCAAATTCGGTTAGGGTGGTCCCCTCTTGGCCGTATCTCCCCATATGCTTGCACATGGGCTTGCACATGGGTTGCTTGTACTTTCCTAACTAACTATTATTTATGGTTCCTTTGGGAATATTTACTTATTGTCCCAAGTATCCTCACTATGTCCTTGGGCACTGCTTAATCTACATGATCATTTTAAGTGGTCATGTGCTATGATGCCAAGGCTTGACACATGGATGCCTCGTATCTATTATGTGTAAATATTATGAAACATTTGTTTTTATCTTAGGGTCTTCATTGCAGGTACATTTCTTAAACAAGCTCATTAATGTTAGAAAATTGGTTAACACCCCTTTAAGCCAATATTTCTAATATACCCAATATTTTGCTTATTTGGGTATTATATAGAAATTGGCTAATACCCCTTAGCCAATTTTCTATACTATGCCCAATATTTCTCAATATTGGGCATTGGGATGCCTACGTATCCTCAATACGCATTTTTAAAGACCTATTGGTCTCTTCACTAGACACGTAATTTTCCGGAATGTTACACTCTTATTTTAAGATGTTGTGTGATATTCTTGATTATCATATGCGTGTATCTACCCCACTTGGTGAGTCAGTCATAGTCACCGATGTTTACCATGCTTGCCTATTTTGTTTATGGGATGTCATACTTGGGCTAATTTGGTGATTTTGGATATGGCCGACTTCGACATAATCTTAGGTATGACTAGGTTGTATCCTCATTATGTTGTTCTTAATTGTAATGCTAAGTGTGTGACTTTAAAAATTCCAGAAAGGGAAAAATTAGTGTGGGAAGGGGTGTACAAGTAAGATTATATCCTCCATCTGGGCTTGTAAATTAGTAGAGCAAAGTTGTTTAGCTTATGTGGCTCATGTTAGGGATGTTGAGATTGAAGCTCCATCCCCTGGGTCTATTCCGGTGGTGTACAAATTTAATAAAGATTTTCCAACTAATATGCCCAGCATGCCTCTGGATAGAGACATACATTTTTGTATTGACTTAGAGCTTGGTACACACCCCATTTCTATCCCTCCATATCGCATAGCTCCGGAGGAGTTGAGAGAGCTTAGGGCTCAAATCCAAGAGCTTCTTGATAAGGATTTTATTCATCCTAGTGCTTCCCCGTGGGGTGCTCCGGATTTATTTGTTAAGAAGAAGAATTGTAGCATGAGGATGTGCATAGATTATCGGCAGTTGAATAAGGTCACTATTCAAAATATGTACCCCTTGCCCAGGATAGATGATCTTTTTGACCAATTACAAGGTGCAGTGGTTTTCTCTAAGATTGATTTAACATCTGGGTATCGTCAATTGAAGATTAGGCCAGACGATATACCTAAGACGGTGTAGTAGGACTCATTATGGGCACTATGAAATATTGGTCATGTCGTTTGGGTTGACTAATGTGCCCGCAACTTTCATGAGCTAGATAAATGGAGTATTCAAGACCTTCTTGACTCTTTTGTGATAGTCATTATTGATGATATTTTGGTATATTCGAAAAGTGAAAAGAACATGTTAACCATCTTCATACTACTTTGGGTATCCTTGGAAACCAAAAGTTACATGCAAAATTTCTAAGTGTAGATCCCCAAAAGGTTGACGAATTTGAGATTTGGGTATGACCTAGTCTGGTGATGGAGGTTAGGAGTTTTGTAGGGCTTTCTAGTTACTATCGTGATTTTATTAATAGTTTTGCTTCAATTGCTACTTACTTGACCAATCTAACCAAAACGGAGGTGTCGTTTGAATGGACTGACAAATGTAAGAAGAGCTTCCAAAAGCTTAAGACTCTTTTGACCACCGCGCCCGTTCTAGCATTACCGATTGAGGGTAAGGATGTTATAGTCTATTATGATGTTTCACATTCTGGATTGGGTGCTGTGTTGATGCAGGATAAGAATATCATAGCTTATGTCTCGCGTCAATTAATGGTGCATGAGAGGAGTTATCTTACTCATGATTTGGAGTTGGCAACGGTGCTATTTTCTTTTAAGATATTGTGACATTATTTGTATAGAGTTAAGTGTGAGGTATTTACTTCTCATCGTAGATTGCAACATGTATTCACCCAAAAGGATTTCAATTTGAGACAGAGAATATGGATGGAATTACTCAAGGATTATGATGTGACTATTTAATATCATTCGGGTAAGGCAAATGTTGTGGCAGACGATTTGAGTCGAAAAGGAATAAGTATGGGTGGTTTAGCTCTCTTGAGTGGAACCGACCGACTCTTGGCCAAGAAATTTAGACATTAGAGTCTATGTTCGTGCAGTTTGGCATTTTTGAAAGAGGTGGGTTGTAAGCTAGAATTGAAACTAAATCCATGTTCATAGAGGAAATCAAGGCCAAGCAATTTGAAGATAGAGATTTAGATGAGCTTAGAACATATATTGCAATAGGTAATATTATGGAACCACTCTATATGCGGATGGTGTGCTCAACTATAAGTGTAGAATATGCGCCAAGAGTTAATGATTTGATCCTAGGATTGTTTGCAGAGGCTCATGGCTCGCGCTATTCTATTCATCTGGGTGTGACCAAGATGTATAGAGATCTGAAATAAAATTATAGGTGGTCAGGTAAGAGACAAGACATTGAGAAGTTTGTGGCGAAGTGTCAGAATTTTCAACAAGTGAAATATGAACATCAAAGTCATACGGGTCTGCTTTAAAAGATGCCAATTTTGGAATGGAAGTACGAAATGATATCCATGGATTTTGTGGTTGGTCTTCTCAAGACTTTGGGGAAATTTGATTCTATTTGAGTTATAGTTGATAGGTTGATCAAGTCATCCCATTTCACTACGCTAAGGGTGTATTACAACGCTGAATTATGTAAATGAGATAGTGAAGTTGCACTGTGTGCCCCTTTCCATCATCTAAAATTGTGGTACTCGTCTTACTTTCAAGTTTTGGAGGAAGTTACATGATGAATTGGACACGTAACTCACTTTTAGTTCAACCTTCCATCTCCAAACGGATGGACAGATAGAAAGGACCATACAAGTGTTGGAGGACATGTTAAGAGCTTGTCCAATTGACTTTGGAGGGCATTGGTATAAGTTCCTACTCCTACGTGAGTTCTTTTATGATAATAGTTATCACTCGGGTATTGATATGGAACCATTTGAGGCGTTATATGGGATAGGATGTAGATCGCCCATAGGTTGGTTTGAATTCGGAGATGTAAACCCTTTGGCGGTTGACTTAGTAAAGGACGCTCAATATAAGGTGAAGAGCATTCAAGCTAAACTTCTAGCCGTGTAGAGTAGACAAAATAAGTATTTCGATCACAAGGTGAGAGACATGGAATTCCAGATGGATGAGAAGGTTCTTCTCAAGGTATCACCCATGAAGGGGGTGATGATATTTGGTAAGAGAGGTAAGTTGAGTCCTCGCTATATTTGTCTCTTTGAGATTCTTGAACGAGTAGGGCGGTGGCGTATAGATTGGTGCTACCTCCAAATTTTTTCAGTGTACATCCCGTATTTTACGTGTCTATGTTCAAGAGATATCACATTAATGGTGATTATATCATTAAGTGAGACTCAATAGTTCTAGACAAGGACCTCAAATATAAGGAGGAATCTATTGTTATTTTTGATCGCGATGTTCGGAAGTTGAGGACCAAATAGATTAAGTACATGAAAGTTTAATGGAGGCATTGGCTAGTTGTGGAAGCCACTTGGGAGACCTAGAAGGATATGCGAGACAAGTATCCCCAAATGTTCGTCGAAATAAGGTACTACCTTTTTCCTTTTCTAGCCTACCTTTCCTTAGTTGATCACTCGAGGATGAGTGATGGTTAAATTGGTATCTATTGTAATGACCGGGATTTCGTTGTTATAGAAATGCCAATGGGGAAAAATTGGGGCCGAAAAACTTTTTCGTAGTACTAGGATTTTCCAAACCTTCTCCAGATTTGGAGGAATTTGGCATCAAGGGGTAGGTATATCTGGTAGCAATCATGTGGAGTAAATATGGATTAGATTATATGAATGGATAGATAACTCGTTAAGGAATTTGTACGACTTTAGGACATCGAGTTTGTATAAGTAGATCATCGGGAATTGACTTTTGTGTTAAGGGCACTTTCTTAGCGTAGTGGCCTAAGAGTATGTTGTGAAAGGGGGAAATTGAAAATCTACAGTAAGCTCACTGCCTCACTTTTTGCCGCTGCAACGGGATTCTTGCCGCTGCAACGGGTTGGCTGCCGCTTTACGAGCGATGCAAAGATGGAATTAAAGGATTTTGGGGATTTTCGAGGCGGATCACAGTGGTTCACTTTGTGCCGTTGCAATGGGATTAGTGTCGCTGCAGCGACGTTGTTAAAGCAGAATGGTGTTGCTGTAACGTGATGGCGGTTTCTAAATCGTAAATGAAAACCATAGAGTAATGGCTTTCTAAATGAAGCAAGTAGGGAAACTGATATTTCCAAGATAGCCTTTGAGCTATGTTTTTTAGCACTAATCTCAAATCAAAGAAGAAATATGTTTTTAAAACATAAGATCTAGTATATTTTAGGAGTAGTATTGATCACCGAATTGAGGACGAGCCTAAGTTCAGATAACTCAGGTCTCCATAAAATCATGTAGCCACCATGGGTAGAAAAGAGTCATACTTTTTAGATGAATCCTTTTCACAATAGACTAGTGGATCTACTAAGTTAAGTTAGGTCCTATACTGATGGCAAGGTATAGAATCGTACTTTTCAACGTAAGGTAAAGTAATGTATCATCATTATAGCTCTTAAGTGATGGTTGTCGGTTAGAGAAACTCCCACAAAAACTATGTTGCTTTATTATATAAGTGAAATTGAGTTTATTATTGCATTTTCTTTAATGAACTTAGTTGCTTTTAATGTTATATAAAGCTTTATATATATTGAATGTGTTTCTTTTTTTATATTGAGTTGTGTATCCAGAGTTAAGTACCAGAGTCGAATATCATATCTTTAGTTGACTATCTAAGCTTTGAGTTGAGCATCTAATCTCTGAGTTGAGTATCTTACCCTTGAGTACGTCTGAGTTGAGTAAGTTTGAGTAGTTTTGAATATTCCTTGAGTTGAGTATGTTTGAAAAGAGGTAAGTATGTTTTCATTTTTATCAAGTTCAAGCTTTTGTTATGCTTTAGAATTCCCCTTACATGCTCGTACATTCCATGTGCTGAGTCATTTGGCCTGCATCTTCTCATGACAAAGGTATTCATGATCATCAACAGGAGCATCGTTGATACATCTGAGAGTTTAAGTTAGCTATGGTGAGTCTCCTTGCTTCCAGAGAATTTCATTTACTTTTCAGTTTAGTCATGATGTCGTGGTCTTGTCCCGACTTCCATCTTTATCAGTTACAGACTTCATAGAGAGTCAGTATTGTTGAGGAGTCTATATCATTTATTTTATTAAATTTTTTAAAGAACTGAGTTGCCTATTTTATGGCGAGTTGAATATATAAGTTTTATTCATAGTTAATCTATTAAGTTAAAGCATTGTATTGAGTTATTGATTTTATTCAGTTTTTAAGTTTTTGCATGCTTAAGTTAGTCTTTTTCTTATATTCAACCAAGATGAGGGTTCGCTTGAGGACCAGCAATGGTCTTCGAGTGTTGGCCACGTCCAGGGTGTAGACTCAGATCATGACAGTAATCATGCTAAACCGTTATGGAACCATTAATATATCAGTTTATCAATTTTTTGTTTATTGGTTAGTAATCATTATTGATTCAATTATCGGGTTAACCATTAACAGTCCACACAATTCTTATTTATAATTACTAATGGACTAATCACTAATCAACAATACGTAGTAGGCAAGAGTCCCTAATGAATTTTTTCCGGTTAGTCTATTACTACATAAAACACTTAATAAAATTCCAAATTAACATGGACATAGATGTCAATATTGCCCAGACTGGCAAAACTAAAAATGATTCCTCATAAAAACTAGCTAATGTTTAATATGAAATAAAGAGAAAACATTACAACACTACTAACGAAAACAATTAATGATCATGAGACCATTACTAATAATAACTTTTTAATTGCAGATTGTAGTATTGCAATATTGCAGTCATATCTCAATGACTCACTCACTTTAATGTAACATCTATTAAATCAAAATAGCTAGGATTAAACAAAGTAACTAAGAATAGTTATTTTGGGAAAGAATAGGGAAAATGTGGAAAATTTCCTAAGTGTAAAAGTGAGTTTTTGATCTTTTTCAAATGCCCATAAATTCTAGCTCAGGATGAGTTAGCGCCAGTTCTTTATATGGTTGGAAATCCCTTGGAGAGATTTTCCAACACCACTGAGTTTGCGCATTTTCGATATTGTGTGAGGGGGATATGTCTATTGGAAGTTGGGATGTTGGATTGAGGAAAATCCAATCCGGATTTTAGTAAGGGTAAAGTAGTCTTTTCACCCTACTACTTCCGAATTTGTTATAAGGATTTATTAGCGGTAAAAGTAAGCCTGAATTCAGTTTAAGAAAAGTTGAATATGCTTAGGGTTTGAGAGAAAATAGAAGAGAAGAAGGATAAATGAGAAAAGGCTAAGAACTCATCAGGAACGCCAAGATCATCAAGTGAAATTTGTCGAGGGTGATCCCTATAAGGTATGTGAGATCTTTCTATGTTGGGTTCTTTCACCCACACACCAATGTGTTTGATTCAGCGCATTTAAAGTAGATTGGATGATGAACATCGAAGTTCTTAAAGAACAATTGTTGAATTCTTGTTGGTTGATTTGGAGTATACCTTTAATTGTTTTGATTCTTGTTTTTGGGGTATTTAACGAGTCTAATTGATTGGGCATTAAGAATATTAGTGATCTTATGTGTTTGGAGAAAGATTCATGGGAATTTAGGAGGTTTAGAGATGAAAATCCGAGAAGAAAAATCGAAAATCTCGTCTGATAGGCCTTACGGCATGCGCCAACCAGAGCACCTCAGGAAAGACTCTGTACGTCAGGCTCTAGCGCCTCGCACCTCTGAGAGCGCCAGGGCCACCTGGATACCCCATTTCCCCCCACCTTTTCGTACTAGTTCCAATGTGATGTACCTATGTTTCCTAGTTGATTCCATCACTCTAAAGTATATCTAAACATCATGAAATCATACATAAATATGAGATCATGATCCTTGAATCCATAATCCAATACAAGGAAAGTCAAGATCAAAGTCAAAGAAGTTAATATTCAAGTCTAAAGGTTAAGAAGCAAGTCAAAATGAGTTCCTAATGTTTCCGAGAGTCTTTAACAAACATTTTTAACTTTGTTTTAAGGCTCAAGTTACAAGTTAAGCAAGAGTAAAGAGTAGGGGTCATTCTCAAAAGTTATAAGGGGACTAAGTAATTCTTAAGAGTTACAAATGTTTTCACATTTAAATAAGTAAAGAGCCTTCGTGCTTGATTTCAGACAAAAGTAATAGCTTTCTAAAATGAAGCAAGTAGGGAAACTATGATTTCCAAGAGACCTAGTAAAGCCAAGTTTTGAGCACTAATCTCAAACCACATAATTATTATGTTATAAAAACATACGAGCCAATATATTTTTAAGAGTATTATTGAGCATCGATGTGGGGATGCGAGTTCATATTAACTCAAGTCTCCATAAAAATCATTTAGCCATCATTGGTAGAAGAGGGTCATACTTTTTAGATGAACCCTTTTCATAGTTTACTAGTGGATCCAGTAGGCAGTTCAGGTCATGTACTCTTGCAAGGTTAGGATGGCAGGGCAGCGTGGGCTGAGTAACGATGTATCATCACTATAGATCTTAAGTGATGGTTGCTGGTTATAGAAGCTCCCACAGAAGTTATTGTATTTTCATATACATCAGTTAAATGTATTTTTACATACATCTTAGTGATTTATTGTATCCACGTAAACATTCAGAGTTTACAACATGTTTTAGTCAGCTTTTGTTTATGTTGTATTTACTTTTAAATTGCATTATATTGAATTTAGTAGTTATTCATGAGTTGAGCAGAGCCCATGTAGGTGTTCCTTCTTACTCCTTTTCCAGCTTAAGTGTTATTTTAGCATTTCAACTCGCATATTGTACATTTAATGTACTGATGCCAGTTGGCCTGCATCGTATCATAATGCAGGCGCATGTAACTAGGATTGGCATTTGGCGCACCGTTGATCCAGTTGGAGCACTTAGAGTCATTGGTGAGCCTCCTTGCGTTCCGAGGATCCTTTTTTATTATGCTTTCCAGTCTTGTTTCTTTATTAGAATGTTTTGGGGTCCGTCCCAACATTAATCTTAGTACTTATAGAGGCTTCATAGACAGATAGTCAGTTACATCAGCTGAGTCTCTTTTATTTCAAGTGTTCCATTTTGAGACTAAAGTGCCATTTTGGCTAAGATATTAATTTAAGTTATTTTATGAAAATATTCTTGCTTTGATATTGAATAAGTCTTCTGCTGAGTTAAATAAGTCAGGCCATGGGTTCGCTCAAGGCTAGCAATGGTCATTGGGTGTCGGCCACATCCAGGGCGTAGGCTTGGGGCGTGACATGTAATGAGAAGATAAACGAAGACTTAAAGTAAGAGAACCAACCATTTGAACCTCCGGCGTAGGAGCAGTGATAGTGAACCAATGAGTGATGTCGCAACTTTGGAATAATATTGTGAAATTTCAGTGTCAACTATATATGAAGTCATTATAAAGAGTCTTAAAACTGGAGTGTAAACCCTAAAAGCTAAAAGTGCCTAAGACCTGAAGTGATATAAATGTAGTTAATTAAACTTCTTATCGGATTATTGGAGCACCCAATTAAAAATATGGTCAAACCGAGACCTAAACGGATAAGCCAATAAAAAGTTTATAGTAAATTGAAACCCGAATGATTGACCCAATAACCAAATTATTGGTTCGGATATCGATTTTTATTTTTATTTTATTTTGAACAACCATAAATTTGAATTATTCTATTTTAACAAACCACTTTCCCTTAAGGGTAGGTCTTCATTATAAACAAATTTAGGATACTCAAAAGCAAAATTATGAGAGAGTGATTCTTGACGGGATTGTTGGGTTTGCACTTTGAAATTGTCATACACATTCATAATTAAATTTATTTTTTGAATAAGGGATCAAGAAATTATAAATAACAATTAAAAAAAGAGGATAAAATATGTCAATCAATTCATACCTAAAGCCTAAACCGCACATGTGAATTTTACCCGTAAACCTTAAATTACATTGGGACTCAAAAACCTAGAAAAGTCATCATATATTGGTACAACAAAAATAGCAACACAATATAACGTAACTAATAATATATGTAGTACTATATAATTGTCTGATTAACAAGAAATAGAAGTCGTGACTTACAAAATAAACTAAGAAAATTCTAATGCAGTTAACAATAAACTCCAACACAAAAAGAATATTCAAAATTTAGCTTTTTCCAATTGCATTTTTTTTTAGTGATTCAAGTTATACTTCAGATTTGGCAATGAGATCATGTACTTGGAGATTGCATAAGTTCGAAATTGTAATTGAAATGCTGATTGATTTCATCTTTATCCAAAGAGTTTCGATCCGTCTTTTGCAAATTTGTTTGAAAGTTTTTAAAAGAAAAGCAAACTTCATGTGTTTGTGATGAAGTGATACATGAGTATATACAAACTATTATTCTGATAAATGACATTTTTATAATATTTATATGATATAGGTTGGTAATATTCACTCACACGTTACTCATCTCCTCTCTCACACTCACACGTCGATGAACAAGTAAAATGTTTTGGAAAAATAAGTTGGAATTTAATGAATTGTTTAGTTTAGTGGTCCAATGTGAAAATTAATTTTTTTTTTAAAAACTTATTTTACATTACCATATTAGTTGCATAGTGAAATTCTTGCTTTGAATTTGTAATAGAAGAATTTCCTTGAATTGAGTTGGCCTTATTATTGTGTTTGTTACATTGGTGCTTTTATTGACATAACCTAATGGTAGTTATGGTATTAGATCGAATCAGTGGCGACGGTAATCTAATGGCCTGAACAATATATACAGAAAATCAGGGATACCTAAAAATAGTTTAAACCAATAACTTATGATAATAAGTTCATATATGTTTTTCAAAAAATCTTTTACTACATCCAAAAACGTGTAGAGAATAACAGAAAAAGCTACAAATAAAATATTAATCCTTTATTTTATTGATGAAAGATAGAGCACTCATCAATCCGTTGGCATGAACTCGAATTACAGTAATATAACATATTCTATTTGAATCAATTGTATAAACAAATTAAATTATAATTATTTTTTTTAATAACCCATTTTCCATAAGGTCCGACTTGCACATGTTTTCCATCCTCTTTTTACAAGATATAGAGTTCTAACTCGAAAAATAAACTTTGAAAAACTTAAAAACAGTAGATACCAAATCCTAGTCCATAAAGAAAAAAACTAATATCAACTGTTTCAATACGTATTTTCAAAATGTAGGAAGAAAATGAAAATCTCAAGTTGAAAAAAAACTTAAAAATCCTTTAAAAGTTGTTAGTTGCTTCTAATTAAAGCTAAAATAAGCACCACATAGCCAAAAAAACAAGCTGAATGACCAAACATAACCTTAATATATCTCTAATGGAAGCGACTTAGTCTTCTACAATAAAACAAAAGATCAAATAACAACGATATCAAAGCTAATGCCTTTCTGGGCAATAGCCATTGAAATTTTTCAGTACAACAAAATTAAAGGAAAGATCACATAACAACCATATTAAAGCAGCTATTCATTATTCAGTAGTTTGAAAAATTAAGTTGGGGTCAAAAAACTAGCATGAAAAGCACAAACTCTTTTCAAATCTTCTCTCTTCGTAAACGAGTATAAGAAGTATCCTTTTGCCTTCTTTCCATTTGGTCCGTCATAGAAAACAAAAGGCATCTTGTACAAGAATTTTCTCAGCTTCTCTCCAACTTCTTTAGCACTTTTCCCTGACAACATTTATTATTTCTCATTAGTAGTTTCGAGAAACTTGAAAAAACTAACCTATACAATTCTTTTTAGTTGACTAAATAAAGAGTGTTTCAACGAAAGCATAAAAAGGAAGTTATACATCGATTAGGTGGTTGTTGGGTTTCAGGCACAGTCAAACTCGAAGCAACAGTTTCTTGTAATACACTTGATCCACCTGAAAACAACAAAGAAGAATTTCCATTAGTTATTGTCAATGAACGGTTCAACATCTTCAATTTTTTAGAGTTAACACCCAAATTACCATTCAATGAACGCCCTAAATTCAACTTCACATTCCTTGAATTTTCTCTATTTTCTTCAGTTTTTTCCATGTTATCAGAATCTAAGAAATGAGAGAATTATTGAATTTCAAAGTAATATAATTATAAAATGGATATATAGAATCTCTATAAAAGTTTCAGGGCGGAGAAACCATTAGACCATTTGGAAGATTATAAAGGAGAAGATTCTAGGGTGCAAATATTTAAAAAAAAAATGTTAAGGGGTATTCCATATCTGTGGGTTAAGTGAAATGAAAAAATATCTCACCATGATGAGAAAACATGTGTAAGACTCTTGTAGGAATACCATGACCCATATTTTTTATTTTTTTTATTTTTCATTTTCTTTTTTTCTTTTTGTTACTTTTTTTTTAGTTGTAAATTTATTTTTATAAACCTTTTTTTAACACTTTTAAAAGAGGAAAAGGTTAATTAAAAGTAATTTTCTACTTTATTTTATTGGAAAAATTTATTTGATGTTATATTATCTGATTATTTTGACTTTTCGCATTACTAAACTGAATAACATAAACAACATAAATCTGACTAGTTAATAATATAATTATGTGCCTTTTCATGAGTTTTTTAAAAAAAAGTTGTCACTCGTGCATAATTTTGGTCCCAATATATATGTATTTCGAATAAATGAGGTTCAAAACTAGTTCTAAATATCCAAGTGTATTCTCATGTCTCTTGACTCTCTTTTCCTATCTGTAATGTATCTGATAGAATAAATACATATATCTAGTATATCTATTTTAAAATATGATATGAAACTATTAATTAGTGAGACATATGTAATTGTTTCAAACTATTGGGTTAATAATTAGTTAATAAGGTAAGAATGTTTGTGTAATTATGAAGTTTTTTCAACTTAATACTCCCTTTATCCATGTTCAGTGTATTGTTGGAATATGACATATTTTTTAAGAAAAATTTTTTAGTACACAGCTAATTGAAATGCTACTTTCCACAATTGTTCTTTAGATCATTTCCAAACTATTCTCTTATAAAATGCAAAGTAGTTGAGAACCTTTTTAAATAAAGGATATATGTGAAATGTCCCAACAACTCTCTTAAGCATCGAACAACTCCCTTATTTCAAAATTCTAAAAACTTCTCAAAAATTCACTCAATAAAGACAAAAATAATAAACATATATCTTTTAACAAATTCTCATAAACTGGCCACAATGATTTTGTGTTAATGGTGTTGGAGTTAATGAGTTTAAGGATCTTTGAATTAGGTTTGCTTGCTAAATTTGAAAAATAATGTGTTAAATTTATTTTATTTATATTTTAGGATTTATGGTTAACTAATTTAAAATATTCTTAAGTTTTCAAGTTAGGTATTTAAATCTAATTTAAATTCTTGATATTGAATTTAGAGATTAAGAGGTGGAGGAAGAAAAGAAACGTATCTAACGTATCAAGGGTTAAGTGGTATGACTCTCAGGAGATGGAGGAGAAATTAAGGACAATGGGGATTAAGGTTAGTAATAAGGATGCTAATAGTAGTGAAAACTAGTTACATTAGAGCGAAGTACCTAAAGAATGTTAAAATCTCGTTGGATAATGTTGATAGACACCGAAGGGATTGATTTGTGGAGTAAAGAGGTGGAAGGAAAATTAGTGCAAGCCAAAGAGAATCCTTATAAAAAGTTGTTGGGGACTAATGAAGAAGCGAAAAAGGTAAAATTAAAAAATATATAAAGCGTCGTGGAAGAAAGTAAAGTTAGCAATTACAATTACTAAAATAGTAGCTTCTAAGTACTTGTGTGGAGAGCTTCATTATATAGAGGAAGACATAATATGGTATGTAGGATCAATTAAAAGAAAGGTGGATCTGAGATCTACACTAAGTGAAGTATATTAAAACAAGAAAATAAAGATATTGATGGAAAAGACACATTCTCATAAAAGGAAGTTAAATCTAACATTAGAAACCTATGTCAACTTATCAATATTTATATTATAAATACAACAAAAAAGTGATAAAATGACTTTTTTTTATCATCATCATCAACTACTTATAACATAAGTTTTTGCTAGTTTAATTTCACATTCATTTGTTACATCAATCAAAATTTTACAAAATATATCATTTATAATTGACAATGAAAATCACCCCCCACACTGTTGTGCCCTGCCATTATTCTTTCAGTTAAAAAATATTGTTCCTTTCACAAGATTCTTTTTGACACATTCAAATTACATGTTGATTTACTTTAATCTCTAGAACCACAAAAAAGATTTGTTTTTCTTAATCCATTTAGTAAGGGTTCCTTTTGTTTCTATTGAAATTTGATATTCAACTCATACTTACCTCTTGACCTTAAAGGTAGGTCTTTTTTTTACTTTTTTTTTCTCCAGAACTTAATGATATAACAACCAAATGGAGGGGACATAAAGCCTAACCTCCTTTTACATCTTAGGACAAGAAAGATTCTATCCTATTACGATTTTGATATAGAGATTTTAGCAAAAGAAAACAACTATATTAATGCATTTAAACCATAATTGTTAATGCATACTCAAAAATAAAATTATTTGAGAGTGATTCATGACTAGACTATAGGATTTTTCTTTTGGAATTTTCATGTACATTCATAATTACATTAATTTTTGAATAAGAAATCAAGAAATCAAACACAATCAATTACTTCATTCTTAAATTTTAGATCACATATATAAAATTCCACCCTTAAATTCTAAATTATAAATTTATTGGGATTCGAAAACCTAAAAAAAAATCATCCATATATTCCAACATAAAACATAGCAACAGAACACAACACAATATCAAATAAAAGTCGTAATTTAAAAAATAAACTTAATATATTCTAAAAAACTTAACAATAAACTCCAACACATAAAGAACATAAGTAATTTAATGAATTTCAACACACACTTCCAAAATTTATAAAGAAATGAAAATCCTAAGTTAAAGAGAAAACTTACAAACCCTTAAATATGTTAACCCCAAACCCTATAATTAACATATAAATACTACAAACTCTTACGAGAAATAATAAAATATAACATAATCAAAAGGGATGATTAGAAAATGACATCTCTATGACATTTAATCCTAAAACTGGGCAGCTAGGCTTTGTCTAGGAAGAATGAGCCGTTGGTATATGAAACAATTGCCTGAATACACATTTTATTTTAGTATAATTTCTTTTAAAATTTTTTTACCATTTTAAAAATAATTACAATAATCTATCAGATATATCTTTATCCCCTCACGGGTATACCCTTCCCTCTCAGATACATCCCTCCCATTAAGAAATATATCATTCACAATCAGTGAATTATGTATCCAATCTGATATCCTATAATTTTAAAAAAAAATTGTGATTTGAGAATCAATAAAAATGTGATATAATTAGCGCTTAACTCGATAAAGTTTATGTAATTATTACGATATACTATATAGCACTTCCTTAAAATTATTTGAGATGGTCTATATGTTAATCATTGTTGGTCCATTTTGTCAAATACTCAGCTACTTTGTTGAATTCTCTAAAATAGTGAGTGACATTAACATCATTCTTATTAATGTGAACGTTTGTTTCTTTCAGAATAATAACTTCAAAACCCCTGGGAAAATTTTAAAATAACAATATTTTAACACTTAATGGGGCCTCATGGCAGAACTTTTAATATTAATTAAAAATATCAATATTTTAGTTTGTTATATTGTTGATTTATGTATTTTTGTCATTTGTTTAATTTGAAAACAAATACAAATAGTTATTAATAGAGTGGGAAAATTAAGGAAATGTTATAAACATATTTGTGTTATAGTGAATGTCTAATTATGTGGAGTCTTTTTAGGATATTGTTAGAAATACTACTTGGGGACCAAGTCAGATTTCCCCTATATATAAAGGGTTTTCTTTCATTGTAAATAAGATCGATAAATCCTGAATATACTTCAAGATGAATAAGAAGTCTTTTCTCTTCTCCCTACTTTATTCTTCTTCTTGTTTATATAGTTTTATAACACGTTATCAGCACGAGTTTCTAACCAATTGACATATTGATTGAGCTATGTATTACCAAACTCGTCTTTTTGCCAAAATTTGTGAAATTGGCCGATTAATGTGTACGAGAGGAGAGACACATGTTAACATATAAATTGAGTAATCAATTTTGGATCTCTTAATTGAATTTTTCAGTATTACAACGTTATAGAAAAAGCAATATTCCAGGTTAGCATCTTTCTTTACAGTATTCACTTGATTTTTTTTACAGGGGCTAATAAAGTTTATGATGCTTTACATAATGCCACTGGAATTAGCGGGAAAAAAAAGGTTATATTATATGCTTTGTTAAAATATATTGGTGAACTACATTTTTGAAATTTTTAAAAATTTTGTGTTAGAATATGTTTCTTACTATGGATCCATGATAAAAGTTTTCTTCACAACTTTTTCCTTCGTGTTGAAAGATATGGTATAATATTATTAAAGGCTCTAAAGTGAGTCTTAATTGAGAATAAGACAGTGGATTCATATCCAATCGCATCAAAAGGATAAGACGATGGATTCAACTCCAATCGCACCAAGATGGTAAGATGATTTATTCAACTCCAATTGCATCAAGATGGTAAGACGGTAGATTCATTTCTAATTGCACCAAGCGGGTAAGACATCACGCTCAAGTCTTGGTGCACCGTGATGAAATTAAAGATGTGGGGTTCATGTCCCATCGATTTATAGCATAACATGCCTTTATATAGATAAGACTTTGGGTTTGAGTACCATTGCACTATATTGATGATATTTTGACTATTAAAGCAAAATATGTGCTTTTAATGAAAATTAGTCATGAACTCTATTCAATTGAAATCTTCCATTCCTAAAGTTAATGTGATAGTCATGCATATTATGTCAGAAAGAAGCAAGTGATTGAATAATGCACATGAATATGGAATGAGGTACTAAAGCTATCATAATATGATATGCCCACATATTGTGTTCCATTCATGAAGAATGAGAATTTTTTATTAATACTAAAAATGTAGATCCATTCTCCAAAGTGAATGAGGTGTAAGCCACCATGCTAAGTGTGGAGAAGATCGCAACATTTAGTTTTATATTTGGAATCACCAAGAATGTCTCTGAGTAGATATGTGTTATAAAAAAAAGTTTCATGTTTTATCTTCAAGCTTGTATTGGACAAGAATTAGTGCAATTGAGGCACATTCTATAGTAAGTGAGAAGTTTACTAATTCGAGTACTTTCTTAATTTGGCAAGATTGTCTGACACATCATTAGTCTATGATTTTTAGACGAATTATGATAAATTAAAATGGACATCCATGGAAGAACCTAAAAATTCTTTTAAATTTTGAATTTTTTTGTAATGCTTGTTAGCAAGGCAAGTTAATTGTGAGACCATCATAAATGAAAGTTGAGATAGAATCTCTTGCGTGCTAGGAACGTATACAGATATTTGTGGACCTACTCATCCACCTAGTGGATTGTTTAAATACTTAATGGTCCTGATAAATGTTTCTTTTAGATAGTCTCATGTGTGCCTATTCTTATTTCACAACTTGATGTTTGCAAAATATTGACACAAATAATATGATTACAAACACAATTGTTTGATAATCATATTAATCTATTCAGTTATGGGATCACGACTCACCTTCAGAAAAGGTAGAGTAATTCAGAAAAAAATCTGAAATTTACTCCCGGAGTATTAAAGTTGAATTTTTCTCATATAATAGTAATAAATTAGGAATTTACGAAAGCAAAAAGGCACATGGCATAGTAAACTTGGAGTTTACGAGTACTAAAGATTTATTAGTTGGCATGAATCATTTGGTCATCCCAAAGATGTGCATACTGAGTAATGGACATACATCAAAAACTAGAAGATTCATCAAGAATTCCATTAATTTGTTGCTTGTTCATGACAAGTTGATAGTATCAACTAATGTTGAGACTAAATCCCTAAATCTTGAAAAGTATTTTTCACATCCGGAGAGCAGCCCCTAAATGTAACTGGTGTCGTCGTCCTCTTTGAGGACTAAGACTAGCCTCTTAGCTTACATCATTACATTCATAGGTCAAAAATACGGAAAATTTAAAAACTTTTCATTACTTCTACATTGAACTTTACATAGACCTCTACGTACACATAATATTTATATCGAGTATACATAGACCCTTTGTATAGGAAGATTAAATAATCTTCTAATTTTATTGCACATAGATATATAAAATATAACATAGTCTCAAATGGATGTCTCGTCTCATAACCATCTAACAAGAGTATAACAATTTGGGCCTAGCCCATACATCAATGTAATAAAGCCACATATAGGCTATACAATGTTTAGTACTCAATTGAAAAGGAAAGAACATAAGAGTCTTAAAACTAGAACAACTTCATTAGTTTGATATTGGCATTGCCCTCGGAAAGTAAGGACCTACCCAGCTTGGATGAACAAGAATTCCATGTTTTCCTTCAAAGTCGTCTCAAAAGTCCTTCAATGATCGGAACCTAAATTGCTGGGGAAAAAGGGAGAAAATAGGATTAGTACGCCACTTGTACTAAGTATGAGACCTTATGCACACTTATCATGAAATCATGTTGAAAAGGGACATTTCATTAAAGTATGCAATTTACTTTAAAAAGACTTATGCACATTCAAGAATACCATACCAATCATTAAGACATATTCATTAAGTCATAAGCATGTACATCACAAGACCAACAATGCTAAGTCTAGTCAAGTCAACATGCATATCATATAATTGAACACATAGTCAAAGCAACTCTATCATTAAGTTATAATAGTCACAATCATGAATAAGAGTTCATTTCAACATAACCAAAGCAAGAAAATTATCCATGAACCCTCATTAAGTCAACAAGTACAACGAACAAGCAAAGCCCCATAACCTTACTCAATCAAGTAACTCAACAAGAACCATGACTTATATCCTACTTCACATAGCATATCATTTAAGAGTACATATCATCATCATACATTAGACATAGACACCAAACACATAACCATTAGTGAACTCAACATCATAAGACACCATCGATGTGAAAGGTCATCATATACATATCATGTACCATTATAAGCATATATATATATATATATATATATAAGAACATCCTCCTCAGACTTCCCTCAAGGCTAACTAGTGCAATGTTTAGGGAGAGTTACATACCCCTACCTAGACTAAGCTAAACCCCTTAGGTAATCCTAGTTAGAGTTCATTCCTTTAGTTCATTTTACCTTTTGGGAACATCTTGCCTTAACCGACATAGACGACATGAGCTAATGTGGAATCCTGTGTCATGGAACCCTACACCCAAGGAAGGCGGACTACTTGCCAAGGTAGTACCAAAACATGAACATAGCAAATACGTGGATCCACTAGCTATTATTCCTATGGGGGAATATAGTTCAAGAACTAGTAGATATAGTTGGGACCCTCTTTATGCTGCATGCATTATTATCTCCAATCTGAAGAGTACATTAGTGATCCTACCTTCCCTATGTGGGAAGTGACATTGCTCACTCAAGTTCACTCGGTGCTAACTAGAGTCCCTTTTGAAATGTCTTTAATGTCTTTATTAATCATCATAGATTAATGTAGGTCATAGGGTATAGCCCTTGTATAATCATCATCATCATAGCTCAATAAGAATTGCATGAGTATAGTTCTTTCAATACAATTCATATAAGCGAGGTTCGCACATTTACATTATCACATCTTGATAAGGCACATTGGTAAGTTATCATCATCGTTATATAATTTACATCTTAGCTAACACGTCACAAACCATAGTCAAGACATTTCAATTCAACATCATACCAACCCTATCGATCCTAATACAATATATACTTTAATGCAACATCATCACTCAATCTCAAGTAACCACAATTGAAATAAATAATAGGGATCACAAGACTTACCAAGTATCCTTCATAACTCATCATCAAGGTCTTACCATCAACCCTTAACGCAACCCAATAAGGGTGTAATATCATCACATACCAATAACCAACATGATAACAAAGCCAATTGAATCACTACATCATAATCCAGCACTAGTTCATAGCTTAAGATAAGAGACTTAGGTCAAAGTCACAATCTAGATCAATTACCCATGAAATAACATGATAGGATTATAATTCATATAAATATATTAATAATTGATGCAATAACATTATCTAGTAGTAATTCATCCAATAACCAATTCAATTGAACCAACATTACACAATTCATATCAAGATCATAACCTAGGATTAAGGGGAATAGTTCATCTTCTTCAAACTAGATCAATTCATCAAGAAATAACGTAATTAAGTTATAATACATCTTAATCTATTCATAATATCCAAAATAAATCATAAACAAAGCAATTCACAAGATCAATTTTGAGATTGAAAAGACCTACTTGAATTTCATACTTTTGAAATCAATTTGATGGAACTCTTTGGGGAAAGAAGTCCCAAAAGGTGAAAGGAATCCCATACCTTGATGTTTGATGAATATTGATGGACAAACCTTGGTGATTTCAGCCCTAGAACCCCTTTGAATTTGATCAACTTGGGAGAGAGAAGGAAGATAATTTGGGTTTTGGGAATTATGAGAGCTTAGGTTAGTCTAATTAGCTTAGGGTCTTTATATAGGTTGTTAATTAACTTAATTAGGCTTCCCTAAACCCCTAAATAATTAATTAACCACCTATTTAATTAAAGTAACCCAACTAAAAATGAGTAGCGAAATAGGTCGCTCACCCACGAGACCCCAGCGACGCCTCGTGTGTCAATCGACAGACCATGGGACAACCGTCCTGTTGGTCCGTCGTTGAGTTCAGAGACTTTTCAAAATAGGCCCTTGGTAAAATACTCTAAGTTTTCATCGATGGACGCAATCGATGCACCGTCGATTGGACCACGAACCGTCTGTGACAACCGTCTGTAAACACTGCCTTAGGCAGCTTCTTGCCAAGTCGCAAGGGTCCTCCTCAAGGGCCCTTTTTTAGTCCTTGGGGATTCGTGCCTAGACGTTTTGACTATGAAATAACTCTAATACGTGTTATATATCCTTCCACCAATTTTAATCATTTTCCGACTCCTAAAACTTAGTCAAATAGGCTAAGGCACACTAGCACCTTCTTGAACTTGTTATCGGACTTCATGGACGTTCTTTTATGTTTTGATTTATCAACTTCCTAAATGACTTATATTCATTAAAGTAGACCTTAAAACAGTGTCTAAACCTTTTGACAATTATGTTAGGCTATAGAACACGACTTTGACTTTCGAAGTGTTACATTATCCCCCCCCCCCTTAGGAACATTCGTCCCCTAATGACACTAAAATCTTTAAAAAGGAAGGAATAGACTCAAGACTAGCTGCCGAACCAATCAACAATACATACAACATGAGTTACAACATCAATCATATAATTTACACAAAGCAATTCAAAACTTCAATTACCACTTATAAGGCTCAAAATCACATTATGAGGAATTTCATTCTCACGACAACAACATGAGCTCAACATACCATATATGAGTCAATTATGCCAAAGCTCAACTTACCAACATGCTTAATATCATTTCATAAAGACTCATCATATCAAAATGCACATCATAACTCAAAACAAGAAGAATTGCAAATTTTTAAGTCAATATGCACAATTTCACTGTTACTTCACTGTAATGACACCAAAAATGCACATTTTTGCTAACCTTCTCCAAAAATCAAAGCAACTTCAATTTTAGTCATTATTTTCATTATTAGCAAGAACAACTAACCTTCATTAGGAAAAAGATGAGGATAACGGGACTTTATGTAGGCCTCGTCCTCCCATGTTGCTCCCTCAACTAGGTGGTTTCTCCATAACACTTTTACGGAGGCCACCTCTTTATTCCTCAACCTCTTCACTTAACGATCAAGGATTTCAACAAGAATCTCCTCATAGGACAAGTTATCCTTCACACCAAGACCCTCAATAGGAAGAATAGACTCAGGATCACGGATACACCTCTTAAGAATAGAAACATGGAACACCGGATGATCCGAAGTTAATTCACTAGGGAGTTTCAACTCATAGGCAACCTTATCAACCCTTTGCGAGATTTCATAGGGACCCACATAACGAGGACTCAACTTCCCTTTAATCCCAAATCTAACCACCCCTTTCATAGGCGATATTTTCTAGTATAGCTTATCACCTTCTTAAAACTATAATTCCCTTCTCCTATGATCGGCATAAGACTTTTGCCGGCTATAGGCTGTTTTCAAGCGATTTCTTATGATATGAACCTTCTCCAAAGTTTTATAATCAAATCGGGACCCAAAAGTGAATATTCACCCACTTCAAACCACCCAATTAGAGATATACTCTCCTACCATACAAGGCTTCATAAGAAGCCATAGATATAGATGAATGGTAGTTATTCTTGTAAGCAAACTCCACTAAAGGCAAATGTTTATCCCAATTTTCTTTGAAATCAATGATACAAGCTTTAAGCATATCTTCAAGGGTTTGAATAGTACGCTCTGCTTGACCATCCATTGGGGATGAAAAGCGGTGCTTAGCTTCACTTTGGTACCCAACCCTTTTTGGAATGACCTCCAAAACCTAAATGTGAATTGTGCACCCCTATCCGATGTGATGGATAATAGAATATCATTGAGAAACACAATCTCATCTATGAATATCCTTTCATAATCCTCCGCCGAGTAAGTATACTTGACAGGAATAAAATGAGCGGATTTGGTCAACCTATCCACAACCACCCATATAGAGTCATATTGCTTTTGTGTTCGAGGCAAACCTACCACAAAATCTATATTGATGTCTTCCCACTTCCAAGTAGGAATTTGGATTTCTTGAAGTACACCACCCGGCTTTTGGTGTTCGGCTTTCACTTGTTGGCAATTTGGACACCTAGCAACAAATTTCGCTATGTCATTTTATAAACCTTACAACTAAAACACTTCCCTAAGGTCATGGTACATCTTTGTCGAACGCGGATGAATGGAGTAACGGGCCACGTGAGCTTCCTCAAGAATATGGTTCCTCAAACCATCTACATAAGGAACACACAACCTTCCTTGATACCTCAAGACACCATTCCCCCTAAGGAGAATGACTCATTAAGCTTACCAAGAACTGATTCCTTCAACTCTATCAATGGTTGATCAAGGTGTTGTTTGGACTTCACCTTAACTACTTAAGATGACTCAGAGTTATGATGGACCATAAAACCCCCATTTAGAGAATCTTTCAATCTAACACCCAATCTAGCCAACCTATGAATATCTTTCTCTAGGTCTTTATTGGCTCCCTCTACATGACACACTACCCATGGTCATAAGACATAGAACATCCGCAACCACATTGTCCTTGTTGGGGTGATTGAGAACACTCATGTCGTAATCTTTAAATAATTACAACCACCTTCTTTGTCGGAGATTCAACTCCTTTTGAGTAAACACATATCGTAGACTCTTATGGTCGGTATACACATAGACATGAATACCATACAGGTAATGCCTCCATATTTTCAAGGAAAATACCACGACTGCTCACTCAAGATCATGAGTTGGATAGTTCCTCTCGTGCACCTTAAGTATCCTAGAGGAATAGGCTATTACTTTCCCATATTGCATAAGCACACACCCTAAACCCACTCAAGATGCATCACAATACACAACGAAGCCCTTGGTACCCTCCGATAAAGTCAACATCGGAGCAGAAGTAAGCCTATCTTTCAAGATTTGGAAGCTTCTCTCACATGCCTCCGACCACTCAAATCTCTTACTCTTTTGGGTCAAAATAGTCATGGGAGATGCAATGGACGCAAAATCATCCATAAACCTACAATAATAACCCACTAGACCCAAGAAACTCCTACTGTCGGTTGGAGTCAATGGTCTAGGGCAATTTTTCACCGTCTCCGTTTCCTTGGATCAACCTCAACTCCTTCACTAGAGATGATATGACCAAGAAACGCCACCGACCTCAACCAAAACCACATTTGCTATACTTAGAAAATAATTGATTCTCCTTAAGAACTTGTGACACCACCCTCAATTGGTCCATGTGATCACCCTTTTTTTTCAAATATACCAAGATTTCGTCAATGAAGAAAATGACAAATGAATCTAAGTAACTTCGAAGCACCCTATTCATGAGATCCATAAATGTCGTCGGGGCATTAGTGAGACCAAAGGACATTACTAAGAACTCATTGTGACCATATATAGTCCGAAATGCCATTTTTGGTATATCCTCACCTTTCACCCTAAGTTGGTGATACCCCGATCTCCAGTCATTCTTACAAAAGTAGCTTTCCCCTTGGAGTTGATCAAACATGTCGTCAATCCGAGGGAGAGGATACTTGTTCTTAATAGTGACTTTATTGAGTTGACGTTAATCAATGCACATTCTAAGGTACCTATTCTTCTTCTTCACAAACAAAATTGGAGCACCCCATGGAGAAATACTACTTCTAATGAAGCCTTTGTCTAGTAAATCTTTGAGTTGACCCTTCAACTCTTTCAATTCGGCCGGAGCCATCCGATAAAGAGGGATTGAAATGGGATATGTATCCGGTAACAAGTCTATACCAAAATCAATTTCTTTTTTGGGTGGAATACTGGGAAGATCATTAGGAAAGACCTCCGGAAATTCCCTCACTACGGGGACCGACTCAATGGGAGGAATTTCGGAGTCTAAATATTGGACTCTTACTATATGGTATAAACACCCTTTAGAGATCATTCTACAAGCTTTCAAACAAGAAATGATACGACCTCTAGGAATAGAATTTTCCCCCTTTCACTCTAAAACGGGCTCATTTGAAAAGTTAAACTTCACCACCCTTGTTTTACAATCTATAGAGGCAAAGAAAGCATGCAACCAATACATACCCAATATGATATCAAAATCAAGCATATCAAGTTCTACTAGTTCAACATAAGTAACTCTATTAGGCAACATTATAGTACAATTTCTATATATTATTTTTGCAACCATCGACTCACCCACTGGGGTAGACACCATAAAAGGTTCATTCAAGATATCGGGAAAAATGTCAAACTTTTTAGCTACTAGAGGAGTAACAAATGACAAGGTAGAACTGGGATCAAGTAAATCATATACATCAACAGAGAAGACTTTAAACATACCGGTCACCACATCGGGGGAAGTCTCTTGCTCAACCCTAGAGCGGAGAGCATTAAAGCGATTCTTCTTTGGAGCATCATTAGAACAATTTTCTTGCCCACTCTCCTTGTCTTGCCCCTTCACATTTGGGAAATCTAGAACCTTGTGCCCACTTTTACCACAACCAAAACAATTATCCATTCCCTTAATACAATCACCATAATGTTTCTTGCCACACCTTCCATAAGTTGGCTTCTTGGTTAGTGAACTAGTACCCCTTTGCTTTTGAGGATTAGAGTTAGACACACTATCATCCCTAGCCTTAGGTAACTTGGAAGTAACTTTATTAGAAACCCTCTTCTTGAACCTAGGGTTGTCTTGGATATCAAGCCTACCCTTTGAAGAACCACTATCAAAAGATTTTGCCCTCTTGGCATCTCTACTCTTTCTCTTAGCCTTGCCTCTTCTACTTGTTGAGCATGAACCATGAGACGAGAAATTTTCATATTTTCATGTAGCATAACCGAATGACATTCCTCTAGAAAGTCATCCGACACTCCCGTCACAAAGCGATTCATTCATCCCTAGGATCGGAAACCAAAGAAGGACCATATTTTGACAATTTAGTGAATTTCAAGGAGTATTCAAGCATACTCATACCTCCTTGGCGAAGGTTGATGAATTCCACCACTTTAGCTTCCCGCTTCTCCATAGGAAAGAATATATCATGAAAAGCCTTTTTGAACACCTCCCGAGTCACTGGTCCACCTCTCAAAGGCCTATTATCTCTCCATTGGACGTACCAAGTTTGGGCCACATCCTTGAGTTGGTAAGTGGATAACATGGCCTTCTCACAAGTAGTCAACACCATAGCATAACGGATCTTGTAGATTTCAACAATGAACTCTTGGGGGTTTTCTTCAACCTTGGACCCATAGAAAGTAGAGGGATTCATCTTAGTGAAATCCCTCAAACGGGAGGCCATGGTACCAACATGTTGGTTGGCTCGGGGTACAACCTCCCGGTTAGCTTGAGTCGTCATGTCTTGAGCTTGAGTAGTGATGGCTTGTGCTTGAGTAGTAATGTCTTGGTGCATGTGGGGAAGAGCAGCCCTTATGTCACCATCCGTCAAAGGAAGAGGATTGACCAGGGCTTGGTCATCATTAACATCTTCTTCAAGAAGAGGGACTTGATTACCAAGGGGAGGAACTCTCGCATTGGCAATCTCTTCTTCTAGTGTTTGTGCCGCGTGTCTTCTAGTATTCATTACCTATAATCACAATAAAAGGATTAGATGCTAAGAGCATATAGAGTACAAGATTCTAGGGGCACTATATTGCAATTCCAAGAAAGTGAGAGTTTCTTAAGCATCATATAGATTTCTATCCATAAGTATGGCGCGCTTCACAATTATGAGTAAGAATCTACATAGACGCGGTTGAGAGAGACATCGATTCAAAGATATTCAACCTCATGCTCTGATATCAAGTTTGTCACATCTGGGGAGCACCCCCTAGACGTAACCGGCGTCGGCATCCTCTTTGAGGACTAAGACTAGCCACTTAGCTTACATCATTAAATTCATAGCTCAAAAATACATAAAATTTTAAAAAAAATCATTACTTCTACATTGGGGTTTAAATAGACCTCTACATACACATAATATTTATATTGAGTATACATAGACCCTTCGTATAGGAAAATTACATAGTCTTCTACTTTTATTTCACATAGATATATAAGATATAAAATAGTCTCAAATGGATGTCTCATCTCATAACCATCTAACAAGGGTATAATAATTTGGGTGTAGCCCATACATCAATGTAATAAAGCCACACATAGGCTATACAATGTTTAGTACTCAATTGAAAATGAAAGAACATAAGAGTCTCAAAACTAGAACAAATTCATAAGCTTGATATTGGCATTTCCCTCGGAAAGTGAGGACCTACCCAACTTGGATGAACGAGAATTCAAAGTCTTCCTTCAAAGTCGTCTCAAAAGTCCTTCAATGACTGGAACCTAAAATGTTGGGGGGGAAGGAATAAAATGGGGTTAGTACACCACTTATACTAAGTATGTGACCATATGCACACATATCATGAAATCATGCTGAAAAGAGACATTTCATTTAAGTATGCAATTTACTTTGAAAAGTCTTATGCACATTAAAGAAGATCATACCAATCATTCAGACATATTCATTAAGTCATAAGCATGTACATCACAAGACCAACAATGCTAAGTCTAGTCAAGTCAACATGCATATCATATAATTGAACACATAGTCAAAGCAACTCTATCATCAAGTTATAATAGTCACAATCATGAATAAGAGTCCATTTTAGCATAACCAAAGAAAGACAATTACCCATGAACCCTCATTTAGTCAACAAGTACAATGACCAAGCAAATCCCCATAACCTTACTCAATCATGTAACTCAATAAGAACCATGACTAATATCCAACTTCACATAGCATATCATTTAAGAGTACATATCATCATCATACTTTAGACATAGAGACCAAACACATAACCATAAGTGAACTGAACATCATAAGACACCATCAATGTGCAAGATCATCATATACATATGATGTACCATTATAAGCATATACATATATAAGAACATCCTCCTAAGAGTTCCCTCAAGGCTAACTAGTGCAATGTTTAGGTAGAGTCCATACCCCTACCTATACTAAGCTAAACCCCTTAGGTCATCCTAGTTAGATTTCATTCCTTTAGTTCATTTTACCTTTTGGTACCATCTTGCCTTGCCTTAACGGACATAGACCACATGAGCTAATATGGAATCCAGTGTCATGGAACCCTACACCGAAAGAAGGCGGACTACTTACCAAGGTAGTACCAAAATATGAACATAGCAACTACGTGGATGCACTAGCTAGTATTCCTATGGGGGCAACATAGTTCAAGAACTAGGATATATAGTTGGGACACTCTTTGCTACATGAATTATGGTATTTAATGTCAAGAGTTCATTAGTGATCCTACCTTCCCTATGTGGGAAGGGATATTCCTCACTCTAGTTCACTCAGTCCTAAGTTAGAGTCCCTTTTGAAATGTCTTTTATGTCTTTATTAATTATCATAGATTAATGTAGGTCATAGGCTCTATCCCTTGTATAATAATCATCATCAAATCTCAATAAGAATTGCATGAGTATAGTCCCTTTATTATAATTCATATAAGAGAGGTTAGCACATTTGCATAATCACATCATGATAAGACACATTGGTAAGTTATCACCATCCTTAGATCATTTACATCTTAGCCAAAACCTCACAAACCATATTCAAGACATTTCAATTCAAAATCATACCAACCCTATCAATCCTAATACAATATATACTTCAATGCAAAATCATCACTCAATCTCAAGTAACCACAATTGAAGTAAATAATAGGGATCACAAGACTTACCAAGTCTCCTTTAATATCCATCATCAAGGTCTTACCATCAACCCTTAAATAAACACAATAAGGGTGTAATATCATCACATATCAATAACCAACAGGATAACAAAGTCAATTGAATCACTACATCACAATTCATCACTAGTTCATAGCTTAAGATAAGAGACTTAGGTCAAAGTCACAATCTCGATCAATTACCCAAGAACTAGAATGATAGTACTATAATGTATCTCAATATATTCATAATTGATACAATAACATCATCTAGTAGTAATTCATCCAATAACCAATTCAATTGAACCAGCATTACACAATTCATATCAAGATCATAACCTAGGGTTAAGGGGAATAGGTCATCTTCTACAAACTAGACCAATCCATCAAGAAATAACATAATTGAGTTATAATACATCTTAATATATTCATAATATCCAAAATAAATCATAAACAAAGCAATTTACAAGATCTAATTCGATATTGGAAAAGACCCACTTGAATTTCATACTTTTGAAATCAATTTGATGGAACCCTTTGGGGAATGAAGTCCCAAAGGTGAAAGGAATCTTATACCTTAATATTTGACGAATATTGATGGAGAAACGTTTCTGATTGAATCCCTATAACCCCCTTGAATTAGACCTTATGTGGTGTTCTTCAACTTGGGAGAGAGAAAGAAGAGAGAAGGAAGAGAGTTTGGGTTTTGGGAATTATGAGAGCTTAGGTTAGTAACTAGCTTAGGGTCTTTATATAGGTTGTCAATTAACTTTATTAGGCTTCCCTAAACCCCTAAATAATTAATTAACCACCTATTTAATTAAATTAATCCAACTAAAAATGAGTAGCAAAACAGGTCACTCACCCACGAGACCCCATCGACGCCTCGTGTGTCAATAGACAGACCATGGGACCAACCGTCCTGTTGGTCCGTCGTTGAGTTCACAGAATTGTCAAAAAAGGCCCTTCGTGAAATATTCTAAGTGTCCATCGAATAAGGCAATCGACGCCCCTGTCGATTGGACCATGAATCGTCTGTGGCAACCGTCTGCGGACACTACCTTAGGCAACTTCTTGCGCTTCGCAAGGGTCCTCCTTATGGGCCCTTGGTTGGTCCTTGAGGAATTATGTCCGTACGTTTCGACTATGAACTAACTCTAATATGTATTAGACACCCTTCTACCAATTTTCATCGTTTTCTGACTCCTAAAACTTAGTCAAATAGGCTAAGGCACACTAGCACCTCCTTGAACTAGTTTCTGGACGTCATGGACGTTCTTTGACGTTTTGATTTCTAAACTTCCTAAATGACTTATATTCAATAAAATAGACCTTAAAACAGTGTCTAAACCTTTTGACACTTATGTTAGTCTCTAGAACACGTTAGAATTTTGAAGTGTTATAGTATTAAAGTTGAATATGGGTCCGTTCACCTATCATGTGATATGATAAAGGGATGCATCTATGATATAATCACATGTTCGTTTGGTGTCAACTTGCAGTTTGACATTCATAAAATTATTAGTGGAAGATAATTAAGTTAAGAGCACAACTTTCAGAATATGAAATCAGGATAATTCATCTTGATAATTTGATAAATATCCAAGCTGATATGACATTAAATTCCTCAAATAAATAGTCAATCATTACTTATGAGGACAAAGTTTCACGGTCTGAAATATAATTTTGTTGTATGCATCAGACCAATAAATTATGATCAATTTTATTTCAATTGATTTATGGTATTTTTCATCTAATTATTTTGATGTGTAGTATATAATCAATGAATATACAATGCTGCACAAAGATAGACTATCTACAAGATTGAGACATATGTTAGTTTGTCTAAGATAAAGAGGATATTAGAAGCAACACAAGAGTTGTAAATACTGCTATTAAATGTATATTAAGGATAGAGTCTATGAGATGCATGAAGAATGATTGACTAATTGAATCTGAGTAAAATAATTCTTGAAAAAAGGGGAGGATCAAAGAATCAAAATGATCATAATACGGAGACAATGTGCTCTTGGAGAGTCTACAACATAACAATTTATGAAACCTCATGAGAGGGTTATCTACCTAAAAATAATTAAGTGATGAGTTCCCAATAAGTTATGTGCTATTGTGAATCGGTAAAAATGGTATATTGTTGACAATATCTTTGATACAATAGCGCACAATATTGTAAAAGATTATGATATACATTCTACGACTATTAAAACATGTTGATGTAGAAATAATCATCAAGTGAAAAGTGGAATGATGCATCTTGGTAAGCGTAAAGCTTATTTGACTTGCAATCTAGGCACTAAAAGATGTCGTACATTTAATATTGGATGTTGTCACATGAAAAAATTGATATGAAAATATCTGATGGATTCAAACTCTATAGTATATACACGTTTTTGAAAAACTTGTTTATAATCCTCATAGGAATTAAATAGATTCAAAATGCATAAAAGCATATACAAGTATTGTTATGCAAGTTGATGACTAGAATCAAAATTCTTGAAGATATTTCAAAAGGCAATAGATTATTTGCTTAAAGAAGTTGAAGTAATGAACTTGCAGAAATATTTGACCCTGAATGGAATACTCATCAAAGGAGAAAGAAAGAAACATGTTGCGTTAAAAGTTTTCTACACTCATGAGCTCCCAAGAATTGTGATATCAACATGCAACAGGTTTGTTCAAGTAATACTGTAATTGATTTATTCACTAAGTCTTTACCAACTACAACTTTCAAGAAAATGGTGCACAAGCTTGGAAAACGAAGATTTAAGTCTCTGGATTGATGTTCACAAGGTTTTGTCCCATTGAGTTTCTCTTGTAAGGTTTTTAATGAGGCATCCATAATGTGTATTATTAGATATGTGTACTCTTTTTGCTTCACTAGAATTTTTTCCCACTTGGTTTTATCTAGTTTGGTTTTAAAAAGGCACATAATCTACCGACATTCAAGGGGGAGTGTTACAAACATATTTGTGTTATAGTGAATGTCTAATTATGTGGAGTCCTTTTAGGATATGGTTAGGGAATCCTACTTGGGGACAAATCAGATTTCCCCTATAAATAAAGGATTTTCTTTCATAGATTTTCTTTCATTATGAATAAGATTGATTAATCTTAAATATATTTCAAGATGAATAAGAAGTTTTTTCTCTTCTCAGTACTTTATTCTTCTTGTTATTTATATAGTCTCATAACAGGAAAATAATATTTCAAATACAGTAATTTTTAAATTTAAACCAACAAAGTTATCAGAATTTTCGTATAACTTTAAGTAGGCCTAGATTATTTTTCACTATTCTAATACTCTTTTCATATTTTATTTTTGAGATTAAAATTTTAAAAAAAAAATCCTATTATACGTGTTTGGTTCCACAATTGACATTACTTCTCTCTCCCTTAAACCTCAAATTTTCAATATTAGTTTTAACTCTCCATTGAAAATATTCAATCTATGTTGAATTGAAGTCTATTGATTTACGATTTTTGCTAGCAATAAAGAAGATTTTAGAATGAATACATATTAAAAAAATACAAAATTTATTGGCATACAAAGTGAGATTGAAATACAAATCGATCACAAAATATAAAACTCGTTAGCATACATTTGGAATTAATACAAAAAAAAAATACAAAACTTGTTTGCATACAAAGTGAGATTGAAATACAAAGTGACGACAAAAAATCTAAAACTTGTTGACATACATTTAGAGTTAATACAAAATAAAAAATAAATACAACACTTTTTGGCATACAAAATGAGCACCAAAATACGAAATTTGTTGGCATACATTTTGAATTAATACAAAATAAAAAAATACAAAACTTGTTGACATACAAAGTGAGATTGAAATAGAATATGATATTGAAATACAAAGTGAGCACAAAAGTTCTAAAACTTGTTGGCATACACTTAGAATTAATACAAAAAAAAATACAACACTTGTTGGCATCACATAGTTAGAATATATACAAAAAAAATGTGTATGAAGCCTAGCATACAAAATTCTGTAAAATTGTTTATCTAATACTAAATTAAACATATATATAATTTGAAATGAATCTCATCTACAAAATAAATACAAGTTACACCTAAAAAACTCAAATTTTAGCAAGATACACACGAATTTTGTAGTGAATACAAAATGCAACAAACAATAAAAATAGTAAAGAATACAATTTGATAATTTCGATATAAAATGCAACATGTCGTAAAGTTCTTTTTCATCACCCTGATCTTCAACAACTTTATCAATTTTTCAAATATTGACATTCAAAAATTACACTTCACATATCTTCCAAGTCAAATTCAATACTTTTGAGGGATGTATCTTAATATTGACACTTCTTCACTTGATACTTCTTCTAGATCCAGATTCGACATAAAAAAAATATAAAATACTTTTGTATCTCAATACTTTGACAAATATTAAAACTCTTTTGAATAATTTCTAAGATTTCTTAGAAAAATGTAGGATTTTTCTTTAAGAAAAAAGACAAAATTTTAAAGTTATATGAGGATATGGAATAATGAAAAAAATACTTAGAGAGAAAAAAAGAAATGATAGAATTTGGGTAAAAGTATTTAGAGAATGAAAAGTGGGTAATGGGGTCTATTATTTTTAGTCAAAAAGTGGGACTAATTTGACAAATAAAAGGAAGGTAAACGAATTATATAAGATACATTTTATTTGTTAAAATATTGTCATTATGATATTTTAAATAAATATTTTAAAATGTTATTATTTTGACTAAATATGTTATGTATTATGATTTAATTGCTAATTTTTCTTAAAAATAATGTTAAAGACCCTTTAAAGCGTTAAAACCCAAACACTAATTATTAACACATAAATATTGAATATCTTACAAGAGAGGAACAAAAACACTTATAAAGGGATAATTAGAAATTGACAATTTTATAATATTTAAACAAGCTAGGCGAGACAAATGACATAGGTTGGTGATATTCACTCGCACGTTACTCATCTCCTCTCTCACACGTCGATGAACAAGTAAAATGTTTTGGAAAATGAGTTGAAAATTTAATGAATTGCTTAGTTTACTGGCCCGAAATTGTGCAAGCGGTATACTCGGAAATATAATATTATTATCTTAGATAGGAGGAACTTATTCCTGTACAACAACAAAGGAAAGATGAAATAACAACGACAATATCAAAGCTAATGCCTTTCGGGGCAAAATACTCATTGAAGTCAGTCGGTACAACAACAAAAGGAAAAATTACATAACAATGATATTAAACCTAATACAGTTTTTCGGGCAATATCCATTGTCACTACAAAGCTTAATTAATTAGGATCGACACTTATAAGCCTTAAAGGTTTTTCAACATCACCTCAACCAGCATGTTTGACAAATTCAGCTGGGGTCAGAAAATGACCATGACAAATACAAACAATCTTCACTTCTCCTCCCCTCTTATACACGTATAAGAATCCTTCAGTCTTCTTTCAATTTGGCGCATCACCTTGGGTGGAAAATGTAACATCTCGTAACTCAAAATAGCTAAGAATAAGCTAAAAAATTAAAAATAATAACTTTTTGAAAGAAAGGAGAAAATTTGGAAAATTCCCTATGTTAAGAAAGTGAGTTTTGGTCATTTTCAAACGGCCAGAACTCCTAGCTCAGGATGAGGTAGAGGTAGTTATTGACATGGTTGGAAATACCTTGGAGAGATCTTTCCAACACCGCCGAGTTTGCTCATTTTCGATAACGTTTAAGGGAAATGCCTATCGAAAGTTGGGCTATTGAAGTAAAGAAAGTCCCAATCTGGATTTAAGGATGGGCAAACTAGTCTTTTCACCAATTAATTTCTTATTTTGTTTTAGGCATTTATTTGAGGTAAAAATAAGTTTTAGTTCAGATTATAAAATCAAAATCACGCTTAGGGATTGGAGAAGAGAGAGAAGAAGAAAAGAAGGGACAAAAAGTCAAGGATTCGCCAAGAACGTCAAGGTTTGCGAGTGGAATTCATCGGGGGCGATTCTTATCAAGGTATGTGAGATCTTCTAGTGTTGTGTCAGTTCACCCATACACCAATCTTGCTTCAATCCTTTGATTTTCAAATTGGTTGAATGAGAATAGTGAAATCCTTGAAAGACATGGTTGAATTCTTGTTGATTGAGTTGTTGAATGCCTATTATTGCTTTGATTCGTATTTTTGGGTTGTTTTTCAAGCTAGATCTATTGGTTATTGAATGTACTAAAAATACTAAGGGTTTGACAAAAGAACCATGGAGGTTTAGGCGATTTAGAATCAGAAAATGAGAGAAGAAAATCGTTGAGATGCATCTCAAAAGCACTAGGCACGGCGCGCCCCATCTGCGCTAGAGTTCCTGAGGCGGCGTGCCAACAATGCACCAGAATGGTGCCTCAGACCAAATGGTCTGGCACGTCGTGCCCCGAACGTGCCCAAATCGGCATTTTTCGCTCAGTATTCGTAGTTCAGTCCGGTTAAGACCTTCTAAGGTTTTTAACACTTCCTAATGATTCTACTACTCTAAATGACTTATAATCATATAGAAATCATCCAGAAACACAAATTTACAACCTTGAATCCATAACTCTAAATTCAAGGAAAAGTTAGACCCAAGTCTAGAGATCTCTTAAAGTCCTTTCATGATATATTTTGCAAAAACTCTAAAATTGTTTCAAGACTTAAGATCAATTTGATTAAGGACTAAATATAAGAAAAAGAAGCTCATTTCAAGTTTCATAAGTCTTTCAAAAATGTTTTATGTGTCGTTTTAAGACTTAAGCTCGAATTTAGTTCAGAGTAAAGTGAAGTATTCCTTTAAAGCAGTATATGGGAACTAAGTATTCCTAAAAGAACTTTAAATGTTTTCACATTTTAAAGAAGGGAAATTGAGATTTCCAAAGAGCCTTCGGGCTAGTTTTCAGTTAAAGAGAAATAACTTTCTAAATGAAGCAAGCAGGGAAATTTACATTTCCAAGATAGCCTTTGATATAAGTATTTTGAGCACAAATGTCAAATCACAGAATCAGCCAGTATATTTTGGGAGGAGTATTGAGCACCGATATGGTGGAGAGTTCAGACAACTCAGAACCACCATAGGTAGAAAAGGGTCATACTTTTTAGATTAACCCTTTTCAGAGTGGACTAGTGGATCCATTAGGCAGTTTAGGTCTTGTACCTTTGGTCCGGTATAGGATGTGCTTCCAGCGTGAGGTAGATCGATGTATCATCAATGTAGCTATTAAGTGATAGTTGTTGGTTAGAGAAATTCCTACAAAAGTATTGTATTTTATATACATCAGTTTATTTATTTTTATATACATCTCATAGTTACTTGTATCCTTGTATACATTAAGAGTTTACAACATGTTTTCAAACAGTTTTCTTTATATTGCATTTATTTTTAAATTGCTTTATATTGAAGTAAGTTAGTTATTCATAAGTTTAGCAGAGCCAAGGTAAGTGTTCCTTCAAACTCATTTTCTAGCCTATGTTGTTAGCATTTCAACTCGCATACTCGTACATTCAATGTACTGATGCTAGTTGGCATGCGTCGTATCATGATGCAGAGCACGTAACCAGGATCAACATCATCCAGCGCCTCGTTGATCCAGCTGAGCACTCGTAGTCAGTGGTGAGCCTCCTTGCATTTCGAAGGAAACATTTATTGCTTTCAGTATTTCTATTTATAGGATGTTGTGGGGTCCTTCCCAACATCCATCTCAGTTTTAGAAGGCTTCATAGATATACAGTTATTAGTTCAGTAGTTTGTACCTTATCATTCTTATGTTAACGACTTGGGTTGCCATTTTGGCCAAGTTGAATGTTTAAATCTTTAAAACATTCCAATTATATTATTATTCGATATGTTCAGTTCTTTTATCATTATTGCATTGATTGTTGTCTTCCGTTGAGTTCAGTAAGCTAGACCAAGGGTCCACTCAAGGTCAGCAATGGTCATTGAGTGGCGATCACGTCCAGGGTGTAGGCTCTGGGCATGACAGAAACACAAGATATTTTGAAGAAGTATCTGAGTCCCTCTTTCCCCGAAAAGTCTGGTGATTGCTCATTAGTAGCTTCAAGAACTGCTACTATCAGATGTTGTATTTGCTCCAATGTGCCAGTGACTGGATGTATCGCATTAGAACTACCACTTGCACCTGCAATGAAAGTGCCATCAACTGAAGGAAAAAAATAGTTATTAGTTTTAGTGAAAAACTAAATAAGTTAACAAAAAATAAAGAAAATGGAGAAATTAATTAAATAGAACAACTCAATTGAATTTTCGATTACCTTGATTAGGTAGGTGTTGTTGAGTTTCAAAACCAGTTTCAGTTGAACCAACACTTCCTAGAGATCCAGATCCACCAGATGACGACAAAAAAGATGTTCCATTCCCTTTGTTTTCCTCAATAACTATAACATTCTTCAATTTATCCCATCTCTTCTGCTGCGCGTCCCGGCGCATCTGCGTCTGGAGGTCCCTCCTTACCTTCCATTTCATCTCAGCCGTCCTCATAGTTAAAAATGGAACATTGTTTTTCATCCACTCCTCCCCAGTCTCCATTGGTGGTAACTAAACCGTCCTATTAACAGAAAATGGATCACTCATTTCCCTGCATTCCATTTGAGTCTTCATTGGCAGCATGGAACTTGTCCTCATAACACAAAATGGATCATTGCCTCCATTTCATTTCAGTCTCCATTGGCGGCAATGAAGTTTTCTTCATAATTGGAAATGGATCATTAAATTTCCTCCACTCCATTTCTGTCTCCATTCTACGCCTCCACTCGATTTTAGTCTTCATTCTTCACCTCCAATCCATTTCAGCCTCTAACCTTTGCCTCCACTCGATTTCAGTATCCATCGGTAACGAAGACGTCCTGGTCAAAGAAAATGGATAATTATGTTGCCTACAATACTCCACTCCAGACTCCATCAGCAAAGAAGACATCATGGTAACAGAAAATGGATAATTCTGTTGTCTCCAGTCCATTTCAGTGTCCATCGGTGGCAACGAATTCCTTTGCCTCCGTTACTTCATTTCGATCTCCATCGGAAGCAAAGACTCCCTGATAATCAAAAATGGATCATTCATTTGCCTCCACCTCACTTCAATCTCCATTGGCAGCGAAGTAGGCCTGCTGACAGAAAATTGAAAATCATTCATATTTCGATTACTGTTATTATAATCATAATGCTCACCATTAGCTATTGATGATGAATGGTCCAGTATATTCGGTTTTTTCGAAGAAGCCCAAAACCACTCATCCCTAAAGTTAGCTCTACCCTAACATTCTCTACAATCCTTCTTCCTTTGTCTTGATAATTAGCTCTCTCCATTTTAGCAAAAACTGAAAAAAATCAACAAAGCTATTGAATTACAAACTAAACAAACTTAATAGAAAAAACAATTCTATAGAAGTATGAATTAATTTTCAACGATGAATGTTTGGAGAAACCTTCAGGCATCTGGGACGTTATAAAGGAAAAAGAATTCAAGTGTGAAAGTGGGAAAAACGTGAAGAGGATTCTTATTCTCTTGGGTGTAAGTGAAATGACGAAATAGCCTCTTGCCACGTGGTTTAATGAGGGACTTTGTGAAATGATCCAAAAATGCAATTTAGCTAGAGTCTAAAAATAAGAAGTAACCGACAGAAAATGACACATGTCCATTGTAATTATCTATTGAGAAACAGAATTGAACTTTACAGTGTCTGGAAAACCACTGCATGAAAATTTGCGAAAAGTTTTCACTTTCACACTAAAGATGTGAAAATTATTATTTATGCATTTCGATGTTGATTTGAAAGTTTCTTTTGGAAAAAATTCATTATAACTGTTATATTATCTGATTGTTATTCGGGCAAATTTTATTAAATGTTATATTATCCAATTATGTTAACTCACGGAATTACTGATTTTTTAAAAAACTTTCATAGTTTATAATAAATTAATTGTTTAAATTTAAGAGAATTGTTGATTTTTTTGTTTATAGTTAACATTCTTCTTAAGGAGGTTGTAATAACTTTATAGATTTATTAAAACATCATCAAAAAATAATATGGACTAGAAATTTCGTTGGAGCTCCAATATGGACTCGAAACACTGGGTGAGAGACAAATAAAATATATCCAATAACCACAGTGATTTTGAGTTAACAAGTAGACGGTTATCTGAGTTATACTTTTTAGTCTTTTTAAAAAAATTATCAGTGTTTTGATTGATTCTTGAATATAAAATAATAATTTTATTACTACTAGTTTCTGTCATTTTTAATTTTTCGTTCTTCTTTTCTGAAATCACTAATTTTATTAGGCTTAAGTAAACCTTTTTTCTTGTTTGTTTGTTATCTACATTTTTTTAGTTATTCTTTCTCCTGTTTTGAGATCACTAGTGTTTTGATATTGTATCAATGCATATAATAATATCATTAACGCGTATAATAATAACTTAAAATATATGTATTGGTAGATATTGAACACCTGATCATTACGCTTATTTCTTTTGAAAAATATTATGAAATAGAAGACGATGAAATATGGACATTATTAAAAGCTTTGTTAATGATCACTTCAATGTTATAAACCTATTGAGGATATTAAGTTAAGTGTTGGTGTTTATAATATAATCCAACACAATGAGTCACTTTTAATTAGAGGTAGGTGAATCACTAAGCGAATCAATCTATCTTCGTAATGTGAATTTGTGAATTCATATATTTAGACCTAAATAACAACATATTTAATGTTTTCATAAGTATTTCGAGAAGAATATAATATAACACAAAACATATTTTTATATTTACATGATTGAAAGTTATTTCTCATAAACCAAAAAAGAAAAATTCAAAACATCTGTGTAAAAACCAAAATATCAATTACTCAAAACATCTGTTTCATTAGTACTCTTTAATTTTGATATTTGAATAATGAGAAAAGAACAAAAACAAAATACAATATGATTTATATATATATATATATATATATATATATATATATATATATAAGTAATAACAGAACCCCATACACGTATAGTTTATTCAAAAAAACAATTATAATAATAATAATAATAATAATTAATATCAATGGTAGTATTACTAATTTTCTAAATACTAGTCTTGAGAATGTGCGTCGCACATTTATTTTAAACTACTTAATATAAATGTTGTAATACAACCTATAAATTGTAATTCGTACATATATTATTGGATTTGCTATGTGTCATAAATTAAAAAAAAACATGCATAAAAAAGTAAACATATGTGTAATTCATAAGCTAATGTTAGTAAATCTTTTAAATCGATACATATATTGAATCGCAACATAAATGCGGTTACAAGTAACAAAATAGTTTTTTTGACTCAAACAAATGACTATTTAAAAAGTAAGAACAGAGGGGCATTAGAAAACATATACTAACTTATGAGATGATGAATTAATTATAAATGCATGCACAGTAATAGGACAATTTTTAATTTCATTTGAAAATAAGAAATATAATATTTTACACGTTCTACGCCAATAATTATAGGAATAATGCACAAGTAGCCCCTCAACCTATGCCCAAAATCTCAGAGACACACTTATACTATACTAAGGTCCTATTACCCCCTGAACTTATTTTATTAATAATTTTCTACCCCTTTTCGGTCTACGTGGCACTATCTTGTGAGCCCAACGATGTTTGACTTTTTTTTTCAAGCTAGTGCCATGTAGACCGAAAAGGGATAGAAAATTACTTTTAAAATAAGTTCAGGGAGGTAATAGGACCTTAGTATAGTATAAGTGTGTCTCTGAAATTTTGGGTATAGGTTGAGAGGGTATTTGTGCATTTTCCCATAATTATATAAAGTCTAAAGAAGTAACATCTATTTTATTATAAACTGGACACAAACTTCTTTATATAAATAGAGAATATATTTAAGTTATAAGTAATAAGAAGAGAATAACTATAAAAGAACATTTAAAACTAATATGAAAATACTTACAAATGGTCATTGCTATAATCACTTTACATAAAATAGTATAACAATTTATTATTTTCTTATAATTCATACAAGGTGATAAAAAAGTATTATTTCCTTCAAACATTCTTTACCATTAATCAATCAATCAATCATAATGTCTTCGATCCGAACATGACTATGACCAGAAAGGAAATAAAAAAGAAGAAGAAAGAGATGATATACCAAAATTCAGAAAATGGAACTTAATTTATAAGAGAGAATTGACATTTATATACTTTAGTAAGAAGATCAGATCAGATTTTTAATTTAATTTTCATTTCTAGGTGACTTTAAATAGGAAAATATTAGGTGTGGGGAGATAAAAGGAAAAAAAAATAAACGAGACCTATAAGTTTCCTACTTAATTATGTAAGATTTAGTCTTAATCTTTAATTCATCAAACAATATAACTAGGAGTATATTTGTCTTCTTGATAATAATTGTTTATAACAATTTAATATTATCACCATCAACATAAATTAATTGTAACCGGAAGAATTTGATAAATTTTATATTGGTTAATGTTTAACTCTCCCTTGTAGTAAATAAAATTGACTATTTAATATTCAATTAACAATTTATTAGACGATTAATAGTATTTATATTTGATATAGGGGTAAAATAGTAATCTAATTTTTGCTTAACATTTTTTCCACTATTATTATTATTATTATTATAATTATTATTATTATTATTATTATATGTTGATTATATGATATGATCATTGTTAAATTAAATATACATATAGATTATAGATGATAAATATCATTAAATAGATATTTAAATTAGGAATTAATCTAGGAAGTACAAAAATCATTAATATTCTTATCAAAATGATACAATTTAATATTTAAATTAAATAATTAATCAAATTTTAATTTTGTACAAGATCAAAATGGTAATTCAACTTTTCACTTTAGAGCTCTCACTTATAATAATTTCTGTCTTGAGAAAGTGCGTTTAACGTTTATTTAAACTACTTAATATAAATGTTGTACTACATCAAATAAATTTTAAATGGTACATATATTGTTGGTTTTGCTATATGTCATAAATTAAAAAATAAAACATACATAAAAAAGTAAACATACGTCTAATTCATAAGCTAATGTTAGTAAATCTTTCAAATCGATACATATATTAAATCGCAACATAAATGGCGGTTAGAAGTCACAAATACTTTTTTGACTAAAAAAATGATTATTTAAAAAATAAGAAAAGAGAAGGATAAGAAGTACATGAAACATATACTTATTTATGCGATGATGAATTAACTATAAATGCATGCACAATCATTCAACATATCTGTCAAATATTTCAAATTATCCATGTAAAACATAAATAATTTGGCATATAATAAAATATCTAATATATCATTGAGATAATTTTTAATTTCATTTGAACATAAGAAATATAATATTTGTACGCCGATAATTATATAAAGTCTAAATAAGTAACATCTATTTAATTATAATCTAGACACAAACTTCTTTATATGAATAGAGAACATGTTTAACTTAAAAGTAATAAGAAAAGAATACATTATAAAAGAACATTTAAAACTAATATGAAAATCACTTACAAATGGTCATAGCTATAATCACTTTACATAAAATAGTACATACAATTCTTATTTTGTTATAATTCATACCACGTGATAAAAAAATGTATTATATCCTTTCAAACATTCTTTAAAATTAATCAATCAATCAATCATAATGTCTTCGATTCGAATACAATAATAATGCTATTGCCCTTAACAATTCTACAAAGATTGATGACGACTTTTCTTCAGCAATCTATGACTATGAGCAGAAAGGAAATCAAACAAGAAGAAAGAGATGATATATCAAAAATGAGAAAATGAATCTTCATATACAAGAGAGAATTGACATTAACATACTTTAGTAAGAAGATCAGATGAGATTTGAAAGTTAATTTTCATTTCTAGGTGACTTTAAATAGGAAAATTTTAGGTGAGGATAAAAGGAAAAAAATAAAAGAGACCTATCAGTTTCCTACTTAATTATGTAACCTTTAGTCTTCATCTTTAATTCATTGAACAATATAATTAGGAGTCTTTGTTTTCTTGATATTAATTTTCTATAACAATTTAATATTAATTTATCACAACATAAATAAATTTTAACCGAAAGAAGTGATAAATATGATATTGTTTACTGTGCAACTCTCCCTTGTAGTATTAAATTTACTATTTAACTTTCAATTAACAATTTATTAGACGGTTAATAGTATTTACATTTGATATAGGGACAAAATGGTAATATAATTGTTACCTAACATTCTTTCCCCTTTTAGTATATTATTAATATTATTATTATTATTATTATGGAAAATACATTAAAAAATCCTGGAATTGTCTGCTAAACTTAATTTAGTACTTTAACTTCACAAATAATTATTTACCCCGTAATCTCATTTTCAAGTGAATTAAAATAAACCTAAAAAGCTAATGTGGGCAATAAAAAATAAAAAGCAAGTGAAAACGTAAAAAATCAAAATAATAAAAAATAGACCCCTTTTTTTTCTTTCCAACTAATAAGGTTTCATCTTCCTCACACACCACCACCTTTATCAACCAACAACCCCACCCCTTTCGTTATTCGAATCCCCCACCCACACCCTTCTTTCCCCTATTTCGAACTCCGCCGCCACCCATATTTGCCTCACCCCTTCCTTCTTCTTCTTCTTCTTCTTCTTCTTCTTCTCAACAACCTTCTTTCTTCTTTTTCGAAACACCCCCACCTATTTCTTCATTTAAAATTATTCTTACTTATTCTTAGAAGTGATGAATAAGAAAAAATAAAAAACCCAACAACTTGTTATTGCTTTGAGATCTTACATATGTAAGGGTTTGTTGATTATGATGAACTTGAAGTTTTTTTAATAAAAAATCTATAATTTCTTCATCTCAAATTAGTTATTTAATTTGTATTGTTTATTTATTCTGATAATGTGTTTTAAAAATGGAATGTTTTCTAGTCTTGACTATGTTAGAGTTTTATTTTATTTTCATAATCTTGTATTAATTCTCAATTTGTTTCTTCTATTTTTACCTTTCTAAAATTGTATAAATAAATATAAACAAAAAAGAATTAAAAACCTCAAAATTTATAATTTTCAATATGGCGTTGATGTGGCAATGACGTGACAGTGAAATGGCGCATCTGTAATACACTTGCCACTGTGAGAATGAAATTGTAGTATTAGGGTTGAAAAAAACACTTCAAAGATGTTAAAGGGGTATTTTAAACGCCCGTGTAGTTTAAGTGTTAAAATAAGTTTTGCTGCCAAGTTCAAGGGTTTTTTATGTATTTATTATTATTATTATTATTATTATTATTATTATTATTATTATTATTATTATTATTATATAATATGCTGATTATATGATATGATGAAGATCAAATTAAATGTACATATATATTGTAGATAATAAATATTATTAAATTAGATATTTTAATTATGAATTAATCTATGGAAGTACATAAGTCATTAATATTTTTATTAAAATGATATAATTTTTATATTTAAATTAGTTAATTAACTGTTAAATAATTAATTAAATTTTAATTTAGTACAAGGTCAAAATGGTAATTCACCTATTCACTTTAGAGCTTCCTACTTATAATAATATATGATATATGATATATGATATATGATAGGATATGATATGATAAATATACAATTCAAAGACACGTCTCATCTAGTGCGATAATATTAATCCAAATTTGTTTGGTCAAATTTTCGGATGGTCAAAAATGTATTTATTTTTTTAAGAAAATGCTTTTGAATTTTTTTAATGAAGTGTTTTGATCAAATTTTTGGAAAATATAAGTGTTTTCGGAAAAAAGCATAGGCTAAATTTTATTTATTTTTCTCGAAAGCGTTTGGAAAAAATGCAAGCATTTTTATAAATTTGGTAAAATACTAATTGTTGTTCACTAAAGATTTTGGTAAAACACTTCTAAAAAATTTGGCTAAACACTTTTTAGTTACTACTTAAAAGTATTTTTAAAATTGATTGATAAAAAACATATTGCTTCTCACATAAAATTTTCTTTTTTAGAAAAACAATACTAGAATTGTTTTTAAGAAAAAAAAATAATTAGTTTTAATAGTTTTATCAAACAAGTTCCAAGCTTCAGTCCTACTTTATCATATTGTTTGTATATAAGGGTTTTTCTTATGCATTTAAAGAAAAATATGTAATAGCATTAATCATAATAAGTTAAGAGGAATCTTATTACCTCAATTCAGTTAGTTGGTTATTTAAAATTTTACTTTATCAGTAAAGATTCGATTCTTCACCTTATAATTTTCTTTTCTACACCGAATATAAATTAAATGAAATCACAAAGTCTAAATTATCCTTTTACCTTTCCTAAATGCAGCTTAATTAATACTACTTCACTAATAAAATAATCTTCACTTTATAAAATTAAAATTAATGTTATTATGATAAAAATAATGATGATTGATCATGAAAAAATTAGTAAAGCTTTTTTTTTTTTTATCTTTTTAAATTTTGAAATAAGTTCAATTTGCTAAAGCTATTAGCCAAATAATATGGATAGGACTAAAGATGTTAGAACTTAGTTTTATAATAACGTCGAGTTGTCCATCTTCTGTTCGATAAATTGATATTATTGGTTTTTCAAGGGAAAATACATCATTTTTCCTAAGTTTGTTTCGAAAAATCAGCTACTTATTTAAACTCTTATATATATATATATATATATATATATATATATATATATTACACTTTACCATTTTAAAACGTGTAACACCATTCTTAACATATGTGATGTATTACAATAGTTGCTACCTCAACACTATGTCAGCTCCACATCAACAATTATATTCTTTTTGGTTTGTTTTCTTTATGATTAACATTTTTTATTACTTTTATATTTTATACTAATTAATTACTATTTACATTTTTTAATAATTATATTTTTTTTCATCAATAAATCTCACCCACTTTATCTCTAATCTTGCCAGAAAAATTATTCATTTCAACTCATACCACAATTTTCTTTGTCTTCTCCGCCAAAGATCACCAAACTCATCACCACCACAACCTCCACAATGGCGTTTTCTCTTCTTTTCTGAAAAAGCTAGTAGCCACCAAACAACCACCTAAACCACCAGAAAACAGCCACCCAAAACCTCAAATCAATCATCGACAAACATCGAATGAAACCCTTTTTGATTGTATATTTTCTTGTTTATTTTGTAGGTATTCCGACAAGCTCAAAGAGATCAGTCATGATTTTGATGACGTTCCAATGAGTTCTGCACTTTCAGATCTGAACAACTAACAAACAACAACAACAATTAACACCACCCGACTATCGTCGTCGTGATGCTTTGAGGTTGTGGAGGGTAAGGAGGGTTTTCATTTTTTATTGCTTTTTTAAACTTTAATTTTCCTGACTCGCGTGTTATTTTTTTGTTATTTTCTGTCATTTCAATTTTAGGGGTTAACAAATTTACTTTTAAGTAATGTAGATGTATAATAGATCGATATGATAGTTCAATTGAGTAACTGAATTTTCAAAGAGAATCTATGCCTTTTCCTAATTTAATTATAATAAAGTGTGAGAGAAAAAACCTCGTGACTTGAGTTGTATGAGTTCAAACTTGCATGTGTGGTCTTAGGAGGGAGTGATAGTATGAAGAATCCCATTAAAGTGTAATATATATATATATTTTTAAAAATATATACCCCTATTTAGAATCGAGCTAGGGCTAGATAAAACAGAAGTAAAAACTTTGTAAGTTGGAAGAATGTTCACTTGAAAAACTTATTAAAATTACTCTTTTGAACTTGAAACTTATTTTGTGATTTTTTTTAAGAAGGTTCAATATAACCAAATATTACTAGAAAGCTTACAGAAATTTCATTAGTTAATTTGGAGTAAAATATTTAGATACATTTTGATTTGTAATAGTACAAATTTTATTAAATTTTGATGTGTCCCGACATATGTGCATACATATATCTCGTGATATGAGGATATGTATAATTTACTCTAGATATACTATATTCACTAACTCTAAATCATCTACAGTAATAGCATTAATTCAGATATTTGAAATTTGGACATTTTTGCCCCTGAAATTCAGCTGTGATTACTGAAACTGATATGTAGAGATTAATTCCATGCTCTGGAGTCTTCCATTGTTTTCCCTCCACTTGAGAAGGATATTTTGATTATACCAGCAAAATGTTTACTAATTTTGTGGTGCTGATCGAAAGATAATTATTTTTAATGTGAAAATTGTTGAAAAAATAATTTTAGATCTCAAAAGATAATATTCATACTTATGTCTAGGTTCATTTAATTATACCTTTTGATGAATGTTTAATATGTTAATTATTCTAACATATTTCTGATGATAATTAAATGTCCTAAATAGTCTTGTTTGACCTGTTTTTTTAACTCCTCGCTATTTATAACACATAAATTAATTATGAGTCATTTCTTTACAAAACAATTCACACACTATTTACGTTAATTTTATACATTGAAGGCAGAATTTTTTTATCCAATTTACACCCTATATATGTTCTTTTGTTTGTGTTTGACAGTAGATGTTGGACACACTTCAAGTTATGAATTTTTAAAAAATATTCGTAATAAAGTATTTGTGTAAGATTTTGACGATTTTAAGAATATTATATATACTTTATTTTCTTGCGAAAATAATACTAATCGATAAAATCGATAGGGTGGTGATCAAAACTGGCAAACGAACAAAGTAATAGTCAAGAGACAATTGGGAATTTGATTTGATGTGTACAATGAAGCTAAATGACAAGTTCAAGCACACTCCATGTAAATCTTCAACTGGGAGAGTAATTGGACTTTTTGTGTTCATGTAGAAGGTATGTGACAATACTATATATTTAAAGTTTTAATTTATTTGTGTATGGAAAATTGAGCCGATAAAATTCTCAATGCTGAAGAAAATTTTGAGAAATGATAATTCTGCTAACGAAAAATTGACTAAGCATATCATATATTTGTGTGGTGATTGGTGAGTCTTGTGGGCTTGTGACGAATATGTAAAAGATTGAGTGTTAGATTTGGATGGTACCAAGTATATTTGTGCATTACACCCAAGTTGAAGAACAAGAAAAATGATTTATATGTGTTGGAAATTCATGGAATGGAAAAACTGTTCTTATGAAACTCTCATATGAAAAATATTGATATTATCTGTGATTTAATATTCGGGTCAATTATTCTTATGAAATTATGATAAATGGTTGAAATCTTTTATTTGAGTTAGATAAGATTTAACAAAATGAAGTGTTTTTGGGAAAAAAATTATAGTTATAGTTTTTTGTGCTTAATATTTATCAAAGTTTGAAAAGGTATACATAAATACCGAATGACTTAATATAGTTGCCTACACTTTGGATGCTTCTATTTTTGGTTCATGTTACTCTAGAATACTCAAAATAAATTGTTTAAAAGTTATTATTTTGAATTTTACTATTATCATCATGTGTGAATCTCCCACATAATATTTTAGTATATTGACATTAATGAATTGTCTTTGTATATTTGAATTAAAGCACTTTGTGTTTATATATGGACACAAGTTTATGCTTTGGAATAATTTAGTAATTTATATTCATTAACTTATAACAATTTATTGAGTGTCTAAGTAAATACGTAATCATATATGGATATTTTTATGCATAAATTTATGTTGAAATTTAACACACTAAGAAATTACTTGTTTGTGTTTCTGAGCATTTAAATTTTAGATTTAATTCTTTCAAATTTCTTAAGACTTGTATAAATAATGACTAGATGTGAAAAGTAGTATGGTCACATTTGTGAATATTTTCTCAAGATATACAAAAAGTTTTTATTGAGGAATAAAGAGATGATGTTTTTGACATTATAAATTATAAATTTATATGTTACATCCAAAATGGAAAACTTTATAAAAAAATTATTCCTTGTTATGAAATACTTGAAAGTGTGAGGATATTTTATTAAAATTGTGATGTATATAATTTTAATTAAAATAGTAATAAATGTTCCATATACATATTTTTAATTATACTTTGTTGATGAATATTTAATATGTTAATTATTCTAACATATTTCTTATGACTATTAAATGTCCTAAATAATTTTGTTTGACCTTTTCTCCCAACTTCTGGCTATTATAACAAATATCAATTATGAGACATTTCGTTACTATTCTAAATTAAATATTAAGTACATTCGATTAAAAATAATTTTATACATTGAAGGCAAATTTTTTATTCAATTTACACCCTATTTTTATTATTTTGCTCGTACTGCCAAACACGCCTAAAATAATGAGACTTTTATAAAATGTTCATGACAAAGTATTTTGTTGATAAGATTTTCAACAATTTCAAAAACACTTCATATACTTTATTTTCTTACAGAAAATACTACTAATCGATAAATTGATAGGGTGGTGATCAACACTGGCAAACGAACGAAGTAATAGTCAAGAAACAATAGGAATCTAGTTTGACATGTACAAGGGAGCCAAATGACAAGTTCAAGCATATATACTCCATGTAAGTCTACAATTGGGAGAATAATTGGACTTTTATGTTCATGAAGAAGGTATCTGACAATACTATATATATATATATATATATATATATATATATATATAAAGTTTAAAGTATACTTGTTTGTGGTAAATTGAGCTTATATATTCTTTAACGTAGAAGAAGATTTGGAAAAATGATAATTCCGCTAAGGAAAAATAAATTGTGGCTTTTATGTAAAAGATTGGGTGTACGATTTGGATGGTACCAAGTATATTTGTGCAGTACACCCAAGTTGAAGAAAAAGAATGATTTATATATATTAGGTATTCTAGAACTATTTACGTTCTTAGAATGGAAAGTACTTCTTATTAAACTCACAGATGGGAAAATATTGATATTCTCTAAGGTGGTATATATGATTTAAAATTTGAGTCAATGATCCTTATGAAAATATCATTAAAAGTTGAAACATTTTATTTGAGTTAGATAAAAGTTAACAAAATGATTACAATGATTTATCAACAAATGAAAATTCCAAGTCAAAAAATAACTTTAAAATCCTTTAAAAATCTAACCCCAAATTCTAATCAACACATAAATACTGCAATCTTACGAGAAGAACAAAAATACACATAATCAAAGAGACATAGCAAGAAATAAAATTATAACTCAAAAAATAAACTTAGAAAACCTTAAAGCTAGCAGTTGAAAGAAAATCTTAACACATAAAGAAAACAACTTATATTTAGCAAGAAATGAACTTTTTTAGTCGAGCAATTAAAGTTAGTCTTTGGTCATGTGATATTTTGTGCTAGGCTATTCTTATTATATTGGCTATTGTTCTAATCTAATGTTGCCATTATAGAAGCCACAAACTTTTATCAGATATATTTCAGGCAAAAACAGAAAGATTTATCATTTATATCATACTCTATAAAAGATTTCCATCTCAGCTATGTCACTAACACATTACAAGTTCAGTTTTTATACTCTGCATTTTCCAAAGGAAAACACTAGTGCATGATGAGAGACTGTATTCTGAATCCATAATGAGACATTAAGGTACTAATTTAGAAACAACAGACAAGATGTTAATATTGTATGTGTTAAATAAATAACTCCATTGACAAAGATCAAAGCAGACAATTAAGAAACCTGATGGGAAAGAAGTGAAAGACTACATTTAGAACACTTTTTTTGCTCGTTTCAGACAAAGGTGAGCATTGATCAAAAGAAAATACAGCAGCATTACAACATGGGAACTGGAATTTTAAACTCTAAAACAAAAATAAGCAACATATAACTTTCGTATCCATCATTTGGAGCTGACGAAGTCACTATTTCATCGCCCAACAAAAGGAAAACAAACCCAAGTAGACATAGGCGTACCTCCATATCATGATGCAACTATATTTTCCATTAGGTTTTTTTCTCTCTTTGTTTTAATGTTAAGTATTTAACTTCTACTTTAATCATAGGTCCTGTGATATTTCGTGCTAGGATATTCCTTCTACATTAATCATAGGTCCTGTGATATTTCGTGATAGGATATTCTTATTATAATGGCTATTGTTCTAATCTAATGTTGCCATTATAGAAGCCACAAACATTATCTGATATATTTCAAGTAAAAATAACTCAACAACTCTAGACAAGAGTTGAGTTTAAAGCTCCAAAAAAAGAACACCTCCCTTCGACTAATAAAAACTCTCTTTTTAGACTAACACTTTATGCACTCTATATTTTCTTGTATGTTGTGTGTCCCAAACCAAATGAAGACCACCCTTACTTATAGTTGGATAGGAAGATAATGGGGTAGTGAATAGTGAAGAAAAATGGCCTAGAGGTTACATATGTTACAAAGAATAATGAAGGTAGAATAATGGAGGAGTAAAGAATGAGATGATGGAGAAATTATAACTGACCATCAAATAGCCACTAGACATCAACGGCATTTTGAAACTTTGCAAAACTGAAATGCCATTTTGCACCGACTCCTAATGGAGTTATGCTCCATGTGTAAATGTCCAACAATCATAGCAAATCCATCACATTGACTCCAAATATTTCAAGCAAATTATAAATAACTATTAACATTAAAATGTTGACCAACATCTATCAATTACTCAAGATAAGGTTGGGCTGCAGAGTCATCTTGATCATCACTCAGCTGCTCAATATAATGTCGCAAAGCTTCATCATATTGTTCAATAACTAATGTGTTGTGACCTCTAGTTTGCATAGTTCCTCATCTTAAGTAAAGCCACTATCTAGCAAAATTAGGTTCAGATTAACTCAAATATATATTACATGTCACGTGAAAAACAAGAGGAAGATTTATCTCCTTAAACTATGAAAAACACATAAATAGTGATTCGTGCACACGAACAAAGCATAGTGACAAAAATATTTCTAATTATAAAAGAAGTTGGCTAAAATGCATCTTCTATAAAAATGTTTTAAATCGAAAGCAATAAAGATATTTTATTGAAATTTTATAAACAAATCCACAGGAGTTCTTCAATAAACTTGCAAAACTTAAATGTTGCAACTACCACCTAACTTGTTTAGAATCACTTTCATTCTCAATGTCATTTCCTTCCTCAATATTAGCTTCACCATCACTCGTAGAAGCTTGAGAATGTAAGTTGTCATTAGATTTTTTATCAATGTCCAATAGTGGATAAATTATGTTGTCACACATATTTTTTTATAATATGCCGCACATCAAGATTATGACACACCAAGTTATGCTACCAATAAGGAAGATAAGAAAATGCTACTCTTTTTTCATGTGCTATTCATCACCCCACTTACCCCTTCACTTGATTTGCCAAGAGTAAACTTTATATCTTTTAGTTGATTAAACACTTGTGAACCAGATATTGTACAGGGTGGAGGTTGTGTTTCTTTACCTCCATCATATGATTTAGAATCATTTCGATATTTGTGGCCTGACTTCAAGAAACGTCGATGACCCATGAAACAAAACATCTTACCATAGTCGAGTCTTCTTTAATGAGTATTTATATTGCAAAAAGGACATGCAAACCGGCGAGAAGTGATTTATCCGCCAAAAAGAGTATCATATGCTAGAAAAACAATTATAGTCGATGAGAGTTGATCGCATCTAAAACAACTCTTTAGTAGAGATGTCATATGTTTCTATCCAAACATCCCATAATTCATTTAACTTTTCAATTAAAGGTTGCAAAAAGATACCAATATTATTTGTGGGAGATTTGGTCCAGGTATCAACAAAGATAGAATGAAGAACTCTTACTTCATGCACATCCATGAGGAAAGCTTATATGACATTAAAATAACAGGCCATTTACTATGAACCGTTCACATTGTTCCAAATGGATTAAACCCATCAAAAGATAATCCTAAAGCAGAAAGCTCAATTTGAATATTAATTTTTACTTTAATAGTTCAACCTATGAAATTTATAGACCCCAAAAAAATATTAAATATTTAAATTTAGACTATCTACAATTAATATATACTTCTTTCGCAACTTCATCGCCATAAATTTGCCTCTTTAAATAGCAAGACAAAAACACCTATATGTTCACACTATTGGAAAAAACAACAAAATCTTCCTTTTCTCACCCAATTTATGATGGATCAAAACCAAACAAACTCCATTTTCCCACTGATTCTCTTTATTCTAGTGATTGATCTATCTATGGGAATAGTCCTCATTTACATGACATTATTTCGAGCTTTCAACACAAACCCATCATGTTGGTTCGTGTGGGGCTCCAAGCACGATCACTAACTTTGAATTTCTTAATAGAAAATCAAGAAATAGAGCAAGTGATTCAAAACTCATTTGTACTAGCACAAATAGTGTCGGAGGGGATAGTGATAGCTAGGGGTGTCAAAATGGGCGGGTTGGGTTGAAATTGAAAATATTACAATGGGTTGAATAGAAATCGGGTTGGGTCTTGACCCGCCCAAGTTTACTTTTGGCTCAAATGGTTGGGCTCAAATGGGCTAAAAATGGATTGGGTCTTGACCCGCCCAATTTGACCCGACTAATCTCAATAATTTAATATATTGATATTTAACTTTTATAATAATAATTTGAATTTCCGCTAAAGATTGTTTTGTTTAAAAAGTATCAAATGGATAGATAAATCCTAAAAGATGTTAAATAGATAATAATTCATACATTCGATATAGGAACATATCTTAACAAAAAGTTTTAAAATGGGTTGAAATTGGAGATTAAATTGGGCTCAATTGAGAATTCTCTTCAAATGGGTTAAGCTTAAATGGGTTGAGATTGAACTCAATTATAATTATCTTGAGCCCAACCCTTAAAATTCTTGGCGAGTTGGGCGGGTTACCTATGGTTGGGTTCATTTTGACACCTCTAGTGATATCCATGGAAACGGACACAGGTGCAATACATGTGTCCAAAATTACTAATAATTCTTATAAATGATAAAGCCTAGTGAAGGAAAACCTAGACTCTACCCCAACTCCAAATAATGATAACTTGGCCCATACATTATCCTGGGAGAAAAGGACTTACATTCCCATCAATCTGAAATAATCTACCACCAAGTAATCTTAGATCCCTTCTGCAGAGCCAATTGAACTATCGCAAAGGATCATGTCCATCACATCAAGTGCAAGATGAACTTTCATATGTTAATAACACAAATAAAATTAAAAAATCTGATTTGGTAGACATTATATTTGTCACGTATTTCTAAAGTAGAAAGGGAAATTTAAATATTAATTACTAATTTAATATTTTAACCCATAAAACTTATAGACACCAAAAAATATCAAATTTACCGTATCTGCAATTAATATTACTTTCTCTCCTAACTTAATCGACATAAATTTACCTCTTTAAATAGTAAGACCAAAACAAGTATATGTTCACACTATTGGCAAAAAAAACTCTTCCTCTTCTCGCCCAATCCATCAAGGATCAAAACCAAACAACTATATCTTCCCACTGATTCCCTTTATACTAGTGAATGAGCTATCTACATGAATAGTCCTCATTTACATTACATCATTTCCAACTTTCAACACAAACACATCAACTTTGGTCGCAATGGGGCTTCAAGAATGATCACATACTTTGAATATGTTACTAGAAAATAAAAAATGTTGCTAGTGGTTCAAAACTCATATGTACAAGCACACAAAGTCTCGGAGGGGGATAGTGATAGCAGTGCAGACGTACACACGTGCAATGCACTTGTCCAGAACTACAAATACTTGTAATCTTAAAAGCCTTAAACTACTAATACGTGACAAATATAACGTATTAGTACTACAAGAGATCTTCCTAGCAATGAATAGGAAGATAAATGCTATAGTAAATAATGAAGATAAATGGTCTTGAGGTTACATAAGTTACGTAAGTTACAAAGACTAACGGAGGAATAAAAAGTGAGATAATGGAAAAATTATGAGTGACCAACAAATAGGCAGTAATGCTGTCACGACCCAAAAATAGACGTGATGACACTCATCTTATCCCACCAAGACAAGTCAGCCTAAAACTCAATTGTTACAATAAAGTGCGGAAATTTAATAATCAACTCAAAAATACCCCCAAAATCTAGTTGTCACGTGTACAAGCCTCTAAAGTATTACAATTGATTCAAAAGAAAAAGTCAAGTCTCAAATGAACTTGTTTCTAGAATAGAACAAGATCATAATTAAGGAGAAAGAAAGTCTACTGAGACGACAAACAACTACCTCACACATCTCCAAGAAGCCTCGGAAAAGAAGAGAATGACAAGTACCAAAAAAAATCCATGCTCATAACCTACAAAAATTTGTAGAAGCAAGGGGTGAGTACCAAACCACACGGTACTCAGCAAATAAATCCCTAAACACAAGCTAAGGGGATGAAATACGGGTAATTCTACCACCCCAACCGAACCTCCACAACTACAACCTGCATAAAAATCAGTCCAACCTAACAACTCACAGTTTACATCGCACGTAACTCAACAACAACACTTAGACAAATTACATATCCTACACAACAACACTTCAATAAATTACATATCCTCAACAACAACAGTTCAACAAATTACAAGTTCCGCAGAAAGGCAATCACAAGATCAGCAAAACAAAATATCAAATTCACTAATGATAAGTATGTGCAATGCAATGGAATGCACTGTCAAGTATAATGATGCATGTCTGACCTAGTGATACACACCCGCTGTCTCTCAGTCCGGGACCCATGGGGGACATATCTGTCCATGCATCTGTCGCGTTACACGACACGACCCTTGATAATAATAACCATCGCGGCCCGCGATACATCCCTCGAAATGTAGTATCCATCGCGGCACGCGATACGTCCCTCGAAATGGTACATCCTCTTTAAGTTCTCATTCTTTCTCAATGCACATAACACTTTTCACCACCATGTCTCAAAATAATGCAAATGACATGTTCACACAAATAAAGAGGATATCACCATTTTCATAGCATTGCACAATTCACAACAACATCAACAATGATTCAACAAGTCTTTCAAACCATTCTTCATTATCAACAAATCGCACATAACCAAATATTCAGATTGTCTTTTATTACCCTTTGTTTTCATGTTTAGAATTAATCAATGTGGACAAGTCAACCCATCACCAAGTCCCATTACTCCCAAACATATAACACAAGGAAATACATGCATTTCATACACTTAACACGGGTTTAGAAATCCACTTGCCTCAACCAATCAAGAATTCACTCCGGGGCTTGAGTCTTCCCCTTCTGTTGAACTTCTAAATCAATGCAATCTATTCAAGTCCATATCACAATGAGATTTTTAATTTAACAACACCCATATTACTATAATCCGGTTCTTAACCTTAATGCCAATTAACATGTCAACTCTTCAATTTTCTCCAAATTTCAAATCTAGGGTTTAGTTCTAATTCCCCCAATATTATAGATTTAATAATATTCACATAATACAATATATCTCATATTTAATTATATATTTCAATATATCAAAGCTTAAATCATAATGTGCTACTCATAAAAAGGATCCGAAAATGAAAGAAATACCGAGATTGAAAGCTGAACCTACAATAATCCCTGAATACTAACATTTCGCAGACCTAACATTGTAAGCCTCCCGAATCATCATTAGCCAATTATTGTCCCAAGTTCATGTAATGACACTGTAATGAATACTTCAACAAGAATATTATAATTATTTTCCTCTCCCAGCAAACCACTGCCAACTCAAAATTTCAACCAATAAAATTTATCCAAAGTGAATAACTTTATCAAAGCTTACAAACAAATTTTGAAGAAAACCTTAAAAATTTTATTACATGGATCCACGAAAATTTCTTAAGAAAACAAAAGATATTACCTGAATTCCGTCGTCGATGCCTTAGGGAAGTCCAGACCCTTTTTCTTCTCGTAAATTATGATCCAAATGTTCTTAACCCTAATAATTTATTTCTTTATATTGGTTAAGTAATTTAGGGTCTTAAATAAATTACGAATTCATCCCTTTTAGTCACAAATTAAATAAATTATCTAAAATTTATTCATCAATTAATTAACTATAGTTAACTAGATAGTTCAAAATCCCAAACCAACTTTATCGACTGATCAAAAATAATTCGGGGCAACTATTGAGAGGGATAAAATGATAATTTTATTTAAAAATTCTAAAAATAACTTTCCGGGTCATTACAAATGCCATCAACGACATTGTGTATCTTTACAAAACTGAAGTGCCAGATTGCACTAACTCCTAATGGAGTAATGCTCCATATAAATGTCAAACAGTTAAAACAATCAACTGCCAAACTGTTAGCACAATACAATGTGCAAAGTAATGTAGATTAATAATATTAAAATGTCCACATACTAATTTATAATATTAACAATCCCCCACTCATTTTAATATTTGACAAGAGAGTACATCAGCTGAAGGAAAAATACTATGCATAATGAAGGTGTGCTCTGCATTGAACCTCCACTTAGTGATGCAATAATTTTTACTCCAGAGTCGTAATGGTCTCAGACTTGAACTATGACTGCTTAAGGGAAATAAAATATTACTGCTCACGCATAATAATCAAGGTGTTTACATGAGCTTTAAAGCCAACACATTATGACCATATGTTGTTCTGGTTTCATGAGTGCATTTGAGAATAAGCCAATTCTCATAGGAAGCGACATACTTCCACACATCACATAGGTGAAATCTGTCGAGAGTGCTCCTGTAAGATTGACACTCCACCAATACGGGCTACAAATATTCATTAAGAGTTTTATCAACTTAACCTTCACAAACTACAGGAAACAATCCACTCACATCATAGGGAGGGAATGACAAGATAGTGCATTTTTCACAACAAGTCATCATATGATTAGTTTTTCCCTTGGAACCTAGTTATAGGATCTCTAGTCCCCAGGTTGGGTTTCCTCATATATGACTCAAGGATTTGTAGGCTTCAATCCCATCCCCCTTGATATGCTCCAGACCTTTTCTCTTGTTAAGGTCTTAGTAAGAGGATCTGCAAGTGTAGACACGTGATTTTTGATCGAAATTTAAGTTTTCTACCCTTTATAGAACTTAAATATTTTTAATTAATATTTTGACTTTTATCTTATTTTATTAAGTTTATTTTTAAAAGATATGAAAACTACAAAAAATAGAATCACACTTTAAGTTACACTTTTATTTATTCATTCAAAGTTTTGATAATAAATTAGTGATTTTAATTTTTATATTTTTTTTATCTAGCTATTTAATTTTTCTTAATTAATATTATTATTATTTTTATTTAGTAACAAAAAAAACTAACCCATTTACCCATTACCCCAACTCACCTACACTACTCCCCACTAACCCCATTTTCACTCTCACACTACACTACTACATAACACAAAAGAGAAGAAAAAATTTGAAGAAAAGAAAAGAGAAAAAAGATCAGCAAAAGGGAGGAATCAAAGAACAGAAAACAAATCAGCAAAAGAGAGGGAAAAAAAAAAGAAAGAAAACTTTTCACTTTTTTTTTCCTAAGGAACACACGCACCAAAAAAAATAGTGGAATTCGAGGCTTCAAGTTCGTGGTCCTTATCGAGGTATTTTCGTTGTGAATTAATTTTCACAAAAGGTAACACTTGATCTTTATTACATTATTTGGTTTCAGAATCATGCAAGATATAATTCCAATGATATAAAGTGTTTTAAATTTATGCATGTTTAATTTTACATTATGATATGAAATAGATTGAGATTTTCTATTATTAAATTTAGAGTAAAATTTATATAACATGTATTTATTCTTGCATGCTTTAAAGTTTCTTTTTATCTTATTCTTTATTAAAATTCGAAGCTTAATATTCTACGGTATGCAGTTAGTAATAATTAGATGAAATTTAGTTCTTATTTGTTAAGTTACTTTTTTACTTTGTATATTTAATAAAACTATATTTATTTATTTTAAAAAAGAGAAGAATAAAAACAAAAATAAAATAAATCAAACCTACACTATCTTTACATTTCTTTGAATGCGAAACTTTTTTTTAAAAAAATCAATTAATTGATTCATGTTGAAAGAATAAAAAATAAAAATTTATATAAAAGGAAAAGACGTAAAAAAGTTTATGAAACATAAAAAGTAAAAAAAAATAAGAAGGAGAAAATATAAGAGAAAAATAAGGTAAAGTACAAGAAGAAAGAGAATTTTTTTTTTTTGTTAAAAAAAACAGAAAAACAATATTAAAGTGACCCAAAACGTGCAAAATAAATAAATAAATAAATTGATTTTAATTAGTAGGTTCTTTTCATTTTAATGACTAAAATAAGAAAAAGTAAAAAAATTATATGAAAAGGTGTATTATTTTATTTTTTTTATCTTATGTTCTTATTAATATATTGTTCATTTTCTTTTAGAAAAATAAAACTAAGATAACATATAATTTAGGCTTATGATAATAATAATAATAAAATATTAAGATCCAAAAAATATTAAACTACTTTTACTCTTTAAATACAAACAAATAAACAATTTGTGGTGAGGTTGGAAAGAGTTGCTACCAATAAACCACACACTAATAAAAATAAGACAATTTTACAAAGTAATTTAAAATAAATCAAAGAAAGCGGGACATAAGTAAATTGTTAGGCTAATAAACATAATATATTCAAAATTAAGTCAAGTCATATAAAAGTCAATAAAGCGACCGTGCTAGAACCACGGGATCGAGGGGTACCTAACACCTTCCCTTCGGTCAACAAAATTCCTTACCTGATTTTTGATTTCGCAGATCATAAAATAACGAGTCAACTTCCTTTTGATTAGGGATGTAAATAAGGTGACTTGAAACACCAAAACTCAATTTCAAGTGGCGACTCTGAAATAAATTAATCCCTTTTTGAAATGTCACTTTAATTGGAAAAACTCTATTTTTTAAAATCACAATTTTTAGGAAAAATAGGGGTGTGACAGATGGCTAATCCGCTGGGGACAACCAGAATTCAAGCTTGTAAATATTGACTTGTATGTGGCTTTAACATTTATTTTTTTATATCATTTTTGTTGGCCTAATGTGTTGTTTGTTCGCTTATTTACTACTTTGATATTTTGTAAACTGTAATATACTATATTTTCTGTCTCGCACCAATCTGAGTCTTCTGAGATACTTTATTCGGAGATGCAATTACGCTCACAAACCTTGAGATACCAGATATGCTACAATGCTCTTGGAAGGATTCTATAGTAACACATGTCTTAGGATGGGAAGGACAAACAGTGAGGTCGGAAATCCCTGCTACCGATAAACTGTCCCTTCTCGACTCGAGTTGTCCACTCGTTTATAGCCAGTGTAGTTATCTATTCCATTAAGTTGCTAAACTTAGTAAAACATGTCCTTATCCTTGATAGGATTCACTTTATTTCCATCATATGCATTTTTAGTTTAATGCGTATCAATATTGGGTTCAAGTCTATGTGCTATATGTCACAAATATACTATTTCAATATCGATCAACGTTTGAATAAATTTGTAAATTGAAAAAAAAAATTCCTCAAAATTTAATAAATATAACAATTATTTGTAAAGTCTCAAACAAATTTAAATTTTGCATTTTTACATCAACATGACCAAATGAAAAATAGTTTTTGAAAGTATAATACATAAAAACCAATGAACGAACTACGCACACATCATTCTCAACACGATGCGATATATAGGCAACCCTCCTCGGGTTCGGTGATCTTTTAAAACAAATTAAAATAGAAGTATTTCCCATAAAAAATAATGCTGTGTTTACAATATTCCTGAACTACGCAGACCTGATTCTCGCTTTGACAAGATACATAGGCAGCCTTATTTTGAGGTTCGGTCCAACATTAAAAAAAATAATTAAAAAATCCTCATCACAAAAACTGGGGCAAAAAGACAAAGATTTTTTTATTTAGAAAAATATTGACTTGGTTGGTACCAACACTCTTAGAAGTGTGCATAAGAAAAATAATAAAATGTTAAACTATCAGAGAAGACGGACTTTGTGGTGACCTGTAGACTTCTTTTGGTATCTCTTGATATATTTATGTTATACTTAAGAAACTATTTTGCTTAAAGTTAAGGTTAAAACAAATTTGACCTCATTGTTTCTGTGCATTGTGTGGTGAGTTTTAGATATAAAATTCAATGAAATGACTTTTGATCTAGAACTTGGCCTAAATGTTGGTTAAAGTGAAATAGTGAGCAACATTTAACTTGTGAAATGATTGTAGGCTTTCTTTGATCCGATTGTGCCTTTCAAGCCTACCAAATGACATGTTATCCATAGGACTCCCATTTCGAGCCTGAGATATTTTTATTTGAAAAACCACAACTTCACACATATCATTTTTACTGCATAAATGCATTATTTTCTGGATTTCACCTCCATGTGTGTACTATCAATTAGATACACAGCGCCGAGACCTAAGTTAGATATCAAAGTAAAAAAAACAAGCATGTGCAAGTTCAAGCAAAATGACAAAAAAAAAACTAGAATAAAAAAAAAAGAAGAGAAAATGAAAAAAAAAAGAAATAAAAATAAATGGGAAAAAGATTTCAAGAAAACAAAGATCAAATACGAAAATGAGAAAATATTGAAAGTTGTGCAAATTTTAAAAAGGAAATAATCACTTCACCCCAAATAAATATCCTACCTTTCTCTAAACCTACATTACAAGCCAATAACAATTCCTATTTGATCCCATTTTGTGTGTTCTCACATCAATGGATACTTACATAAGGGCCAAGCATATGCTATGTCAATCTCATACATTGAAAATCTTTTCGAGTGTGAGTGTCTTTGATATAAAACGTCCTAAGATTGAAACACTTCTATTGTGTGAAGTAGGACTTCATTTGTTGTGAGGACACTTGAAACATGAAGGTATAAATAATTTTATCCCTTAACTTAGGCAAGATGAACTCAGGTAAATACTTATGTATGTTTGAGATATCATTTGAAATTATAGCGACTACTCAATGTTGACCTCAAATTTGTCTGAAAGTAGTTGAAGATGACTCATATGCATCATGCTAATTGTTGGTACCAACTAAAGTAAAAACATTGTCAACCATGAATTGATTCATTTCTCAAATGATGTCTTTTGTAGGAAAAATCAAGACAAAATAAAAATAATTTTAGATTTTATGAACTACGTTTGACCTGATTCTTGCTATACAAGATTCGTAGGCAGTCTCGCAATGGACTGGTCTCACAAAATAAAATCATATATCCTCAGATGATAAGAAATGAATAATCTTTTTTTTTTAAATAAAAAATAGAAAATGATAAATTAAAAAGACTTTCAAAATTCATCAATTTAAAAACTGAGCATAGTTTTATTTGTTAAAAAAAAATACACTACTGTTTCTAGAAAACAAACACTCTATCATCATTCATTTCTAGGGAACAATATCCCTAATTGCATATTGTCTTGCATTTCTTTTGGGAACATATATTTCTAATTCGTGCTACTAATAATTCATAAAAAATATTTTCTAGTGCAAACTGGACTAAAAATAAAAAATATTGTGATGATTCTAAATGATGATTCTGTTTAATAAGATATTATTCAATATAAGAATTAAAACTAGCAGGACCCTCCTGGATAATGGATTAGCAGGACCCTCCTGGATAGTGGGACTAGCAGGACCCTCCTGGATAATGGAATTAGCAGGACCCTTCTGGATAATGGGACTAGCAGGACCCTCATGGATAATGGGATTAGCAGGACCCTCCTGGATAATCGGATTAGCAGGACCCTCCTGGATAATGGGACTAGCAGGACCCTCCTAGATAATGGGATTTGGTTACTTTCTCCTAGGATAAGAACTTCCTAGTCTAGACTGTTATTTATTTTCTCCTAGGATAAACACTTCCTAGTTTGAGTTTATGTTTTATATTTACATTTGCTAATAACTCACAAAAATTTCCCAGTGAAAACTGGGGCAAAAATTTTGTTTATTTTTTGTTTGTGATGGTTTTCAAGTTTCTTCAAGCGAAACATGGATTTAAAATTCATGAATAAAGTTTTAACTATTTTTAAGAATGATCAATCCCATGATGGTTAGAATCAGCTTCTTCAATACATGTAGCAGCCTGACTTCCTCACATCTTTTACTAGTCAGCTTCCGATCAAGAAAACATGCAGCCATTCAATAGCATTTTCAAATTGTCATTTTGAAGAATGTCAAAAGCTCAGTCTAAGTGGCAAGTTCAGCCTTCAATCCAATTCAAAGTTAAGATATTCACCCAAAAATCAAGGTGATATCTTAAAGTCAAGATTCAAGTGAAGACTCAAGAAAAGCTGCATAGATAGGAGCTTGTACATTTATTTTCTTTTGACTATTAGCTTTCAATTTTTTATGTAAGGATAAGAGCCGCGATCTGGAGACTCGATGGAACCTCACCTAACTTTCAACTCATCACTTCATCTCCTTGAACTACATGTGACCTGATTCCCTTATCACCCAGGATATGTAGGATGTCCAAAACAAGGACTCGGTCGCACAAATTTTGATCTTTCAAATAAGAGTTCGGTCAAAACTTGTCACTTTGTCTACTTCTTTGTCTGAAAACTCTTCGTGTTTCCAGTCAAAGAGGGACAAACTGTAGACACGTAATTTTTTATCGAAATTTAAGTTTTTTATCCTTTATAGAACTTAAATATTTTTTATTAATATTTTGACTTTTATCTTATTTTATTAAGTTTATTTTTAAAAGATATGAAAACTACAAAAAATAAATTCACACTTTAAGTTACACTTTTATTTATTCATTCAAAGTTTTGATAATAAATTAGTGATTTTAATTTTTATAAATTTTTTTTATCTAGCTAATTAATCTTTCTTAATTAATATTATTATTATTTTTATTTAGTAATAAAAAAAAACTAACCCATTTACCCATTACCCCAACTCACCTACACTACTCCCCACTAATCCCATTTTCACTCTCACATTACACTACTACATAACACAAAAGAAAAGAAAAAATTTGAAAAAAAAAGAAGAGAAAAAAGATCAGCAAAAGGGACAAATCAAAGAAGAGAAAAAAAAAAAGAGAGGGAAAACAAACAAACAAACAAAAAAGAAAACTTTTCACTTTTTTTTCCTAAGGAACACTCGCACAAAAAAAAAACACAACTCAAAAATAGTGGAATTCGAGGCTTCAAGTTCGTGGTCCTTATCGAGGTATTTTCGTTGTGAATTAATTTTCACAAAAGGTAACACTTGATCTTTATTATATTATTTGGTTTCAGAATCATGCAAGATATGATTCCAATGATATAAAGTGTTTTAAGTTTATGCATGTTTAATTTTACATTATGATATGAAATAGATTGAGATTTTATATTATTAAATTTAGAGTAAAATTTATATAACATGTATTTATTCTTGCATGCTTTAAAGTTTCCTTTTATCTTATTCTTTATTAAAATTCAAAGCTTAATATTCTACGATATGCAGTTAGTAATAATTAGATGAAATTTAGTTCTTATTTGTTAAGTTACTTTTTCACTTTGTATATTTAATAAAACTGTATTTATTTATTTTTAAAAAAGAGAAGAATAAAAATAACAATAAAATAAATCAAACCTACACTATCTTTACATTTCTTTTAATGCGAAACTTTTTTTAAAAAAAATCAATTAATTGATTCATGTTGAAAGAATAAAAAAAAATTTATATAAAAGGAAAAGACATAAAAAAGTTTATAAAACATAAAAAGTAATAAAAATAAGAAGGAGAAAATATAAGAGAAAAATAAGGTAAAGTATAAGAAGAAAGAGAAAAAAATTTAAAAACAAAACAGAAAAACAATATTAAAGTGACCCAAAACGTGCAAAATAAATAAATAAATAAATTGATTTTAATTAGTAGGTTCTTTTCATTTTAATGACTAAAATAAGAAAAAGTAAAAAATTTATATGAAAAGGTGTATTATTTTAGTTTTTTTTTATCTTATGTTCTTATTAATATATTGTTCATTTTCTTTTAGAAAAATAAAACTAAGATAAAATATAATTTAGGCTTATGATAATAATAATAAAATATTAAGATCCAAAAAACATTAAACTACTTTTAGTCTTTAAATACAAACAAATAAACAATTTGTGGTGAGATTGGAAAGAGCTGCTACCAATAAACCACACACTAATAAAAATAAGACAATTTCACAAAGTAATTTAAAATAAATCAAAGAAAGCGGGACATAAGTAAATTGTTAGGCTAATAAACATAATATATTCAAAATTAAGTCAAGTCGTATAAAAGTCAATAAAGCGACCGTGCTAGAACCACGGGATCGAGGGGTGCCTAATACCTTCCCTTCGGTCAACAAAATTCCTTACCCGATTTTTGATTTCGCAGATCATAAAATAACGAGTCAACTTCCTTTTGATTAGGGATGTAAATAAGGTGACTTGAAACACCAAAACTCAATTTCAAGTGGCGACTCTGAAATAAATTAATCCCTTTTTGAAATGTCACTTTAATTGGAAAAACTCTATTTTTTAAAATCACAATTTTAGGAAAAATAGGGGTGTGACAGCAAGATTATCACAAGATTTGACATAATCAACATTAATGGTACCATTTGTCAAATCGATCTTACATTACTGTGTTTCCTCCTTATAGGTCTGAAATTATCGTTGTAATAACGGTTTTAAACTCTACCAATTGCATTGGTTCTATCACAATGAATTAAAATAGGAGGACTTGGTTTTTCAAAATAAGGAATTTGAAACAATAAATCTCTTAACCAATTCGCTTTCTCACTAGCTGAAGCTAGAGCAATTATTTCAGCCTCCATGGTAGAGTTAGCAATTATAGTTTGCTTTTTCGATCTCCAACAAACACCACCACCACCTAAGTAAAGCCATAACCAGTGGTAGAGCAGAAATCACCTGATAAAGTGTTTCAATCTGCATCACAAAAGCCTTCAAGTACAACAGGATATTTTTTATAGAACAAACCATAATTTTTCGTTCCAATCAAATTTATCATAACTCTTGTAACAACATACCAATGTTCATTACCTGGTTTGCTTGTAAACCTTCCAAGTACTCCTATTGCATATTCAATATCAGACCTAGTGTAATCAGTCACACATCTCAAACTTCCGATTATACTAGCATATTCGTTTTGATTTATAACATCATTTTCACTTTCAACAGAAAATAAGTGAACGCTTGAATCAAAATGAGTATCAACATGCTTGCAATCATGAAAGTAATGTGACTGGTCAAGGAAAATTCCCTCACATGTTCTTGTTATTTTTATTCCAAGAATAAAATTTGCCTCACCAAGATCTTTCATATCAAAATGACTTCTAAAAATATTCTTAGCTTCATCAATAACACTCATGTTAGATCCAAAGATCAACAAATCATCAACATATAGACAAATAATCACATGTGAATTATTCCAAGACTTATTATCTATGCACTTATTACACTCATTTGTTTTCATGCCATTTCTTTGGTGTCTGTTTCAAAGCATATAGGGATTTAGTAAGTTTACACACTTTTCTTTCTTGGACTGCTTCAAAAAATACTCAGATTGATCCATATAAATTTCTTCATTTAGGTGTCCATTTAGAATAGCAGTTTTTACATCCATTTGATTAATTTGCAAATCAAAAATTGCAGTCATAGCAATTTAAAGTCTTATGGATGTAATTCTTGTTACCGGAGAAAAAATATCAAAATATTCTAGTCCTTCTAGTTGTTTAAAATCTTTTGCAACTAGCCTAGCCTTGTATTTATCAATAGAACCATCCGGTTTCAACTTTTTCCTTAAGACCCTTTTGCAACCAATTATTTTACAACCAGGTGGTAAATCAACTAACTTCCAAAGTTTTATAGAAATTAGAGATTCCATTTCATCATTTACATCCTCTTTGCAAAATCTAAAATCATGTGAAGATAATGCTTCTTTCAAAGTGAGATGGTCATCTTCAACATTAAACACATAAAAATCAGGACCAAAATCTTTTTCCACTCTAGCTCTTTTACTTCTTCTTATCTCAAAACCATCAACTTCTTTATTTTTCAAAGTTGAAGTAGAAGAACTAGGTAGTGACAAAATATTTTTTTCAATCCTTTGACCCCCACTATTTTTAGAATTAAATGGAAATTTATTTTCATGAAAAATAGCATCACCAGATTCTATTACAATATTATCTTCAAGATTACAAAATGTATAGGATGTACTATTTGAAGCATAACAAAGAAAAACACAAGTAGTAACTTTCTTACCCAATATTGTAATCTTTGGATCCATTAGCCTCACAAAGGCTAGACAACACCAAACTCTTAGATATTTCAAACTTGGCTTGTAACCTTTCCACAATTCAAAAGGTGTCAGTTTTGACCTTTTATGAGGCACACGATTCAACACATAACAAGTAGTTAAAATAGCTTCACCCCAAAAATTCAAAGGTGCATGTGACTCAATAAGCATGATATTAGTCAACTCAACCAAAGTTGTATTGTTTCTTTCTACTACTCCATTATATGAAGCAGAGTAAGGATGAGCAGTTTCATGAATTATTCTCAACGATCTAACAAAAGAATTAAACTCATTTGACTCATATTCACAGCCTCTATCACTTCTAATTCTTTTTATTTTTCTACCAAACTGATTTTCAGCTTCATGGAGATAAGTTTTGAAATTTTCAAAAGCATCACTTTTATTTTTCATCAAGTAAACATATGTTAACTTAGAGAAATCATCAAGGAAAGTGATAAAATATCTATTACCTCCACGAGTTAAAATTCCACCAAGTTCACAAATATCAGTATGAACTAATTGTAACAAATTAGATTTTCTTCCAACTTGAAAATGAGTCCTTTTAGTCCTTTTAGCTTTACTACAAGCCTCACACTTTTCAAAATTCTTTTTAACCATTAGGATTAATCCTAAACTATTCATGATCCCAACATAACGATCATTAATATGACACAAACGAGCATGCCAAAATTGGTAAAAGAAAGCATATAAACAGAAGTAGAAGTTTTATTCATCTCAACATTCAACTTAAACATCCCATCACATGCATACCCCTTCCCCACAAAAATACCCTTCTTCACTATTACATATTGATCACATTCAATAATATGTTTAAAGCCTGCTTATTAAGAAGAAAACTAGACATCTAATTTTTTTCTCATGGAAGGAGTATAAAGTACATCTTTTAATGTTAATACCCTTCCAGAAGTAAAACAGAATTCGGCATCTCCCTTCCCAAGAACTTGAGTAGTATGAGTATCACCAAGCATGATGGTTTTGGGCTCTTCAAAGTGAGTATATTTTTAAACCTAGTCTTTGTCATAACAGACATGACGGTTTGCACCAGAATCAACCCACCATCCATCAACATTCTCAACCATGTTTATGTCGGTAATCACCGCCACAAAAGGTTCTTCGCTAACATTTGCCTGAGTGTTAGGACCACCTTTCGAGAATTTGCAAAATCGAGCAATATGCCCACTCTTGCCACAAACAAAGCATGGTCCCTTTTCTTGAACTTGTTGATTTTGTGCTTGGTGATTTTCGCCATTATTTTTCTTGGGAGGTCTACTATTTATTTTCTTGAATTTTTCTTCGTAGGCTTTAAAGAAGTACTTTTGTTAGTTTCAATAGTAGCATTATTCAAAGTAATTAAATTTACCTTCGATGTGATGTTGTTCTTTTGTGTTTGTAAAAGTGCATCTTGGCCTATTACTTCTTCTTCCATGCGGATTTTAATTATCAAGGTTTCAAGAGAGGTTTCGTTTTGTTTGTGGCGCATAGTTTTTTGAAATTCCTTCCAAGAAGGTGGAAGTTTATCTACTATGCCACAAACAATAAAGTTATCTCCAATTTTAACCTCTTCGGACCTAAGCTCTCCATCAATCATGATAAAGTCTTGAGCTTGGTCTGCACCGATTTATTGCCCATCATTTGAAAATGAAAAAATCTACTAGCTGCATATTATTTCTCTCCCGCCTTTTCGGTATCATACTTACTCTACAATGCTTCCAAATTTTCGTTGCACTAGTGTAAGTTCTATCATAATAATCATAAAAATTATTAGATAGAAAATTATGAATATAATACCGACATTTATAGGAATCACCATCGTACTTTTCCACTTTCTCTAGATGAGAAATCGTTTCATCATCATTCATAGAGGTGATGTCTTCTTTATTAAGATTTTCTCAGTTAACACATAAGAAACATTGAGAAGACTTAAGTAGAAAAGTACTTTACCCTTCCATCTCTTAAAATGGTTACCATTGAACCAAAATGGCTTGTTAAGGTCTCCCATCTTGACATTCACGGTTTTTTCAATTGTAGTCATGTTGAGTCTCCTTATATTTGTTAGTGAAAACTTTACAAGATAATAAAATTGCAAGATTAGAACTAAAAAATTAAATGAATAAAAAAAATCTCTTCAGGCTGAGGAGCGGATATCTCACTCTCTTTAAGAATATTCAAGCCCACTGCAGCAAATGTTTTTACCGGTCCAGAAGTAGTCCTCGTTGACTTGTCCCCTCCAGGATACAACAACCTTCACAAAGAATGACTCAACAACTCTAGACAAGAGTTAAATTTAAAGATCCACAAAAAAGAGTACCTCCCTTCAACTAATAAAAACTCTCTTTTTAGACTAACACTTTATGCATTCTATTTTTGTATGTTGTATGTCCCAAACCAAATGAAAACCACCACTATTTATAGTTGGAGATGTCTTCCTAGTAATGAATAGGAAGATAATGGGTTGGTAGATAGTGAAGATAAATGGCCTAGAGGTTACATATGTTACATAGGTTACAAAGAATAATGAAGGTAGAATAATAGAGGAGTAAAGAATGAGATGATGGAGAAATTATGAGTGACCATCAAATAGCCACTAATGCCATCAACGACATTTTCAAACTTTGCAAAACTGAAATGCCATTTTGCACTAACTTCTAATGGAGTTATTCTCCATGTGTAAATGTCCAACAGTTATAGCAAATCCATCACATTGACTCCAAACATTTCAAGAAAATTAATATAAAAACCTATTAACATTGAAATGTTGACCAAAATCTATCAATTACTCAATATAAGGTTGGGCTTTAGATTCATCTTGATCATCACTCAGCTGCCTAATATAATGTCGCAAAGCTTCATCATATTGTTCAATAACTAATGTGTTGCGACCTCTAGTTTGCATAGTTCCTCATCTTAAGTAAAGCCACTATCTAGAAACATTAAGTTCAGATTCACTCAAATATATATTACATGTCACATGAAAAACAAGAGGGAGATTCATCTCCTTAAACTATGAAAAACACATAAATAGTGATTTGTGAACACGAACAAATCATAGCGACGAAAATATTTCTAATTATAGAAGAAGTTAGCTAACATGCATCTTCTATAAAAATGTTTTAAATCGAAAGCAATAAAGATATTTTATTGAAATTTTATAAACTAATCCATAGAAGTTCTTTAATAAACTTGCAAAAATTAAATGTTGTCACTACCACCTAACTTGTTTAGAATCACTTTCATTCTCAATGTCATTTCCTTCCTCAACATTAGCTTCACCATTACTCGTAGAAGCTTGAGAATGTAAGTTGTCATTTGATTTTTTATCAATGTCCAATAGTGTATAAATTATATTTTCACACATATTTTTTATAATATGCCTTACATCAAGATTATGATGCACCAAGTTATACTCCCAATAAGAAAGATAAAAAAATGCTACTCTTTTTTCATGTGCTATTCATCACCCCACTTACCCCTTCACTGGATTTGCCAAGAGTAAACTTTATATCTTTTAGTTGATTCAACACTTATGAACCAGATATTGTACAGGGTGGAGGCCATGTTTCTTTACCTCCATCATATGATTTAGAATCATTTTGATATTTTTGGTCTTACTTCAAGAAACGTCGATGAACCATGAAACAAAACATCTTACCATAGTCGAGTCTTCTTTAATAAGTATTTACATTGCAGGAAGGACATGCAAACCGGCGAGAAGTGATTTATCCACCCAAAAGAGTACCATATGCTAGAAAAACATTTATAGTCGATGAGAGATGATCGCATCAGAAACAGATCCTTAGTACATATATCATATGTTTCTATCCAAACATCTCATAATTCATTTAACTCTTTAATTAAAGGTTGCAAAACGATATCAATATTATTTCTGGGAGCTTTTGTTCCAGGTATAAACAAAAGATAGAATGAAGAACTCTTACTTCATGCACATCCATGGTGAAAGATTATATGACATTAAAATCACTGGCCATGTACTATGAACCGTTCGCATTATTCCAAATGGATTAAACTCATCAAAAGATAATCCTAAAGCAGAAAGCTCAATTTAAATATTAATTTTTACTTTAATAGTTCAACCCATACAATTTATAGACCCAAAAAAAATATAAATTTTTTAAATTTAGAGTATCTACAATTAATATTTACTTCTTTTGTAACTTCATCGCCATAAATTTGCCTCTTTAAATAGCAAGACCAAAATACCTATATGTTCACACTATTGGAAAAAACAACAAAATCATCCTTTTCTCGCCCAATTGATGATGGATCGAAACCAAACAAACTCCATTTTCCCACTGATTCTCTTTATTCTAGTGATTGATCTATCTATGGGAATAGTCCCCATTTATATGACATTATTTCCAGCTTTCAACACAAACCCATCATGTTGGTTAGTAATGGGGCTCAAAGAAGTATCACTAACTTTGAATTTCTTAATAGAAAATCAAGAAATGGAGCAAGTGATTCAAAACTCATTTGTACTAGCACAAATAGTGTTGGAGGGGATAGTGATAGCTAGTGGTGTCAAATGGGCGGGTTGGGTTGAAATTGGAAATATTACAATGGGTTGAATAGAAATCGGGTTGGATCTTGACCCGCCCAATTTGACCCGATTAATCTCAATAATTTAATATATTGATATTTAACTTTTATAATCACAATTTGAATTTCCGCTCAAGAATTTTTTGTTTAAAAAGTAACAAATGGATAGATAAATCCTAAAAGATGTTAAATAGATAATAATTCATACATTCGATATAGGAACATATCTTAACAAAAAGTTTTAAAACGGGTTGAAATTGGAGATTGAATTGGGCTAAATTGAGAATTTTCTTCAAATGAGTTAAGCTTGAATGGGTCGAAATTGAACCCAATTCAAATTATCTTGAGCCAACCCTTAAAATTCTTGACGGCTTGGACGAGTTACCTATGGTTGGGTTCATTTTTGACACCCCCATTGATATCCATGGAAATGGACACAGGTGCAATACATGTGTCCAAAATTTGTAATATTTCTTATAAATGATAAAGCCTAGTGAAGGCAAACCTAGACTCTACCCCAACCTCAAATAATGATAACTTGGCCCATACATTATCCTGGGAGAAAAGACTTACATTCCATTCAATCTGAAATAATTTACCACCAAGTAATCTCACATCCCTTCTACAAAGCCGACTGAACTATCGCAAGGGATCATCTCCATCACGTCAAGTGCAAAATGAACTTTCATATGTTAATAACACAAATAAAATTAAAGAGTCTAATTTAGTAGACGTTATATTTGCCACATATTTCTAAAGTAGAAAGGTCAATTTAAATATTAATTACTAATTTAATATTTCAACCCATAAAACTTATAGACACCAAAGAATATCAAACTTACCGTATCTGCAATTAATATTACTTTCTCTCATAACTTAATTGCCATAAATTTACCTCTTTAAATAGCAAGACCAAAACAGGTATATGTTCACAATATTGGCAAAAAAAGAAAAAACTCTTCCTCTTCTTGCCCAATGCATCATGGATCAGAACCAAACAAACTATATCTTCCCATTGATTCCCTTTATACTAGTGAATGAGATATCTACAGGAGTAGTCCTTATTTACATGACAACATTTCCAGCTTTCAACACAAACACATCTACTTTGGTCGCAATGGGGCTTCATGAATGATCACTAACTTTGAATATGTTAATAGAAAATAAACAAATGTTGCTAGTGGTTCAAAACTCATATGTACAAGCACACATAGTGTCGGAGGGGGATAGTGATAGCAGTGGAGACGGACACACGTGCAATGCACTTGTCCAGAACTACAAATACTTGTAATCTTAAAAGCCTTAACCTACTAATACGTGAAAAATATAACGTATCAGTACTTCGAGGCTTTTAAGTTTATAATAATTGGTAGTTTTGGAAATGTGCATTGCACATGAGTTCGTCTCCACGACTATCACTATCCCCTCCGACACTATTTGTGCTAGTACAAGTTTTGATACACTAGGACCATTTCTTGATTTTCTATTAACATATTCAATGTTAGTTATCGTTCTTGAAGCCCCATTATGACCCAAGATAATGTGTTTGTGTTGAAAGTTGGAAATGATGTCATGTAAATGGGGACTATTCTATCTGATAGCCCATTCACTAGTATAAAGGGAATCAGTGGGAATATGTAGTTTGTTTAGTTTTGATCCATGATGGATTGGGCGAGAAGAGGAAGAGTTTATTATTTTTGCCAATAGTTTGAATATATAGTTGTTTTAGTCTTGCTATTTAAATAGGTAAATTTATGGCGATGAAGTTATGAGAGAAAGTAATATTAATTGTAGATACTCTAAATTTTCAAATTTTGATATTGTATCTGGTTTTTAGGCTTTATGGGTTGAAATATTAAATTATTAATTAATATTTAAATTGACCTTTGTGCTTTAGGAATACGTGGCAAATATAACGTCTATCAAACCAGGCTCTTTAATTTTATTTGTAACATTAACATGTGAAAGACTATTTAGCAGCTAATGTGATGGAGATGATCCTTTGAGATAGTTTAATCGGCTTTCTAGAAGGGATATGAGTTACTCGGTGGTAGATTATTTAGGATTACTTTTTAAACTAACGATTATTTAGGATTGATGGGAATGTAGGCCTTTTTCTCCCAGATAATGTACGGGCCAAATCATCATTAGTTGGGGTCGGAGAAGAGTCTTTGTTTGTCTCCACTGGGCTTTTAGATTTATAAGAATCACTAGTCCTGGACACGTGCATTACACGTGTGTCCATCTCCACGGTTATCATTATCCCCTCTGACACTATTTGTGCTAGTACAGGTGAGTAATGAATTAGTAGCTCCATTTATTGATTTTCTATTAAGATATTCAAAGTTAGTGATCGTACTTGGAGCCCCATTACGATCGAACATGATTGGTTTGTGTTGAAAACTGAAAATGATGTCATGTAAATGCGGACTATTCCTGCAGATAGCCCATTCACTAGTATAAAGAGAATCGTTGGGAAGATGGAGTTTATTTGGTTTTGATCCATGATGGATTGGGCGAGAAGAGGAAGTTTGTTGTTTTTGTTAATAGTGTGAACATATGGGTGTTTTAGTCTTACTGTTAAAGAGGTAAATTTATGGCAATGGAATTATGAGAGAAAGTAATATTAATTGTAGATACTTTAAATTTGGAAATTTTGATATTATTTGGGGTCTATTAATGTTATTGGTTGAACTATTAAATTAATAATTAATATTTAAATAACATTTCTGCTTTAGGCTAACGTGGTAGATATAATGTCTACTAAACCAAGCTCTTTAATTTTATTTGTGTTATTAACAGGTGAAAGGTTATTTTTGCAGTTGATGTGATAGAGATGATCCCTCAAGATAGTTTAATCGGCTTTGTAGAAGAGATTTGAGATTATTGGGTGGTAGATTATTTAGGATTGATGGGAATGTAGGTTTTTTTTCTCCCAGGATTATGTAGGGGCCAAGTTATTATTACTTTGGATTGGGGTAGAGTCTAGGTTTGCCTCAACTAGGCATTTAAGATTATAAGAATTAGTAGTTCTGACACGTGCATTGCCGTGTGTCCCATGCTAATTTGTGTGAATTTTTTGTATATATATATATATAGACACAGTAGATAGGCAATGCCTTTGCTAAGCACGGGCCCAACATTTAAATTTCGGATATAATTTTACTTGTGTTCGATCTACGTATATAATATGTTTGAGATCCAACGTAGCAATACATATTTTAAAATAAACTTGATTTCATAAACACAATGTCCATCATTTAGTAACGAATCACATTTCTTAGCTTGCACAATAAAATAATTCACATCAAATTAGAAACAAGTGGTATGGACCATAATTTTTCTTTCATGTTTCAACAATTAATTCAATAGTAAGTTGGTCAAACATTAAAATTTTAGTATCCACATTTAAAGCTTATCAAATGCATGCATTATAAGAAGAAAATCGATTAGTATTACATATATATTGAATGCAGTACAAAAAAAGTACTTTTAATTTAAGAATTAACAATTTATTCTATGCTACATAATCAAGAATCAATACATCATCAACTGACTAACACTACTCCAAAAGCGAGTTTTGTTCCAATCTCATTTAAAAATCAAGAAATATTGTAGAAAATAATGGGGAGGATGTGATTGTAATCTACAAGATGTATTATTAACTTTTGAAGCAATCGACCTCTCCAAATTGAGCCTGAACAACAATTTTTGTCTTACTTTGCTCAAACTCAAGTTTTAAGCTCATCATATAAGACCTTGTTTTTTTCCTCATTTTCAAAGTGAATGGAAATTACCATGTGTTATACTTTCTTGCTCAAAGATGAAGTAAATTCCATAAAAATTAATTCAACATTAACAAACTTTACAACATCAATTCCAATGAAAATACAATTAAGTCTAACCTTCAACATATCATTTTTTTTGCATAATCAGAAAAGGTCAAATTATAGCAATAAAATAAACATGTTCATACCAACACTTATTTTTAGTTTTGAGATGGAACACATGTATATTATAAATGTTTTCAGTCATATGTTGAGTCATATTACTCTACTCATGTGAGATAATCATTCCGCTTGTGAAGAAAATTGCATATAAAATTGTGCAAACAGATCAGATCTTATCCGTTACCTAGTACCAGATATCAAATGAATAAGATATGGTAAGTGAGAAACATGTGGCTTTCTATTGCAAATATATGTTGCCATCAAATTGTATTCAGTTATGAATGAGAACCTAAATGCAAATGCAGTCAAATAGCCGACTAAAGACAACTATTATCTCTAAGCACTTACATGCATGTTGCAATATTGTTCATATACTTTGAAAATGAGATGTGTCATTGTCATTACAATGAAATCATGAACTAATGTATGATCATTGATGATGTAAGTGATAGATTAAAGATAAGAACTTCATGTTTCCTAAAGCGAGTAACTTCCAATAGCACACTATATAAATGCATGGGTAATTTAGGATGGTATGTAGTCAAATGATGTTGCTAGATTCTAGGTACGCCACACATATAGATTTAAATTTGATGGGAGATTCTGAGATAAAGTATGTAAAAAGGATGGAGAAAAGTGAACTAAAAGGCCATCCAACGGACAGGGAAAGATGACTGGTGGTCATAGTTGTGTAATCTGTGGTCTTTCTGACCTACACTTTCATCTCCGTTTTGTGTATAGAATTGTAAAAATGGCTAAATTTTTTTTTCCTCTTCATGGTTTATTTTGGACTTTCTGTTCAAGTCAAGTGTACTAATCTCTCATGTCATATTTTTTTTATTGATACCAACTCTTTTTTACTGGTGTGCTTTAACTATGAAGCAATTTTATGTTCAATAATTAATTATTTTGGTAATATAATACTCTAGCGAAATAGAAATTTTACACAAGAGAGAGTTGAGATTGCATATTCAGGTTGATGACACTGAATTTTGTATATGTGATGAGAAAGTAATGGAGACTAATATTGTCACCTATTTGAGAAATGTAAATGGACATCAACTGTATGACAAGCTATGCACCATTGGACTGAAATACCAGTGCTGAATTTTGGTATCATGAAGGTCTTGGAAAACATAAAAGGTAATCACTGGAAGTAATTTAAAAAGGAGACCATGACAGCTATCTGTGGAGTTAGCATATACCACACTTGGCGTCCCTGAAAATGGAGGAGGTTTAAAGACAAACATGTACATATGGAAGAGGCAATAAAGACAAATAAGGAAATCATTGAAAGTTTATACTTAGTAGTTCAAAGAAAGAAAAAAAGTGTACACACTTTATTCAACATTTTTTATGTAATTAGTTTTATATTTGGTAGGAGGCATGTTCTCTGTTATCAGAATGAGGTGCTCTTTATTTGTTCCGTACTTGGGTGGTTATGGTAATATTTTAAAATTGACCAAAAAATAAATAAAAATAGAAATCTTCACTTGCAGAATTATTCAGTTAATTTAAGAAAGGGAATTATACAACAGATTCTTAAAATAAAATTAAATGACAGTACATCTAAATTTTTATCCTTTAATATTAAATTTTTAGCTTCATAAATTTTCTTTTGTGTCATCGATCTTTAGTGTGATCAGGAGTTTATATCACAAAAAGAGACAGATGAAGTGATTCACTTTCAGTATGACCACAACAAATAATTAAATAAACACAACTCATTATGATATAGCTTTTTGCTCAAAACTCACATTATGTAAAAAGTAAATAGAAGAAAACCAAAAATAATACAATATATATATATATATATATATATATATATATATATATATATATATATATATACATATATGAATCTTAAAAGAGATATAAACACCAATTTTATCTATTAATTGTATAGACAATTAATTGACAATCAAATTCGGTCATAGCAGATAAGCACCACACACAACAGCAACCCGTGACTATACAATAAAAATTATCCTCATCAGAATTGAATAAATCGATAAAACAACTCTCTAAAAAATATCTTCAGAAATAACTCAAAACTATACTAATGCTCGAGAATTTCAATTACAAGAACCTTAAGTACATTCAATCCAACATCTTTGTCACTTGAAATTGAAGGGCTAAAACGAACTTCATGAATATGCATGAGCCGAAAAATGTCGGGATCACGATATTTTGATTCATCAACATTCATCCAGGCCGATATAATGTCAAAAATATCAAATTTACTTGCACAGGGAAGCTTATAATAAAAAAACTTCAATCAATGTACCTTCAGAGTTTATGAAAGTGGCGGATGTTAGATATAGTTTTTGTTGTTGTTGATAAACTCCTCAGACTAGAACCTTGAGGAGGAAAAAGAAGAATTTGATTTTTTTGGTATGAAATTGTCACCGAGGTTAGAGATAAAAAATAATAATAGAAAATTAAAGCAAGATTGCCGTACCGAGGTTCAAAGATGGATGCCCAACGTCAATCTATGGAAAACAATGGTAGAGATCTGGAGCTTAACACAAATCCGTTGCTTTTAATGCCCATTGTTTTTTGACAAAGAGTGCTTGAGTCATGCCTCCCTAATCGATATTATAATCCCATAAAAACTATAGATATAGACATATAGGATTCGCTTCTTGAATACACTGGAACATATACAAAAATACATTATTTGATCTGTTTGTTCTTAAAAAAAATTCCGAAACTCTAGCCCTTGAGGAATTTGAAAAGAATTAAAGAGGATTAAAGCAAAAATTGAGAGAAAATCACCTGCAACTGAAATACCCAGTTAAGAATGAAATCAAAGTTCATACTTTGTTGAGTAGAGCATCGACTTTATTAGTGGTAAGCAAAGAAGAGCATAGAAGAGTGTAGAAGAAAGGATTGGAAAACAAAATGCCCTTAGAATATAATAAAGTTTCCAAACTACCCTTGGTCGTCCTAGTTATGTCATTTTTATATATTAGAGAAATCACATAAATATACTATATAATACAAATATTTACCATCTATGTCAACATAAGTTTTCTAACTAAATATAACATTTTTTTAGAATTAAGAAATTTTACAGTCTTCGCTCTTTCTTAGCCCTTTTTCCTCTTCTTCTTTTCACTCTTCTGCTTCTTCGTCTCTTTCTTTCGTTTTACTCTTATGCTTCTTCATCTCTTTCTTTTTTTCATTCTTCTACTTCCTTGTCTATTTCTTTGGCGTTATTTATCTTTTTCCTCTTTTTTTTACTCTTCTTCTTCTTTGAAATTTTCATCTAAATAACCATCCTCAATCAGTTTTTGCCCATATGTCACTATTTTTATCCAAAACAAGATGAAAAGAGAAACAGAAAGACGAGAAATTTGTACAAAATCACGTTTTTAAGCAGAAATTTCAAATCTTTAAAATTACAGAAGCAAGAGTTCACCATTGATGATCATTATAAAGCTTCAAATTTTGAATTAATTATTTTATATTAAGAGGGTTTGGTTAATTGAAAATAATTGAAAATGTCGTCTGGAGTTTTTATATCAATATTAAGTGGGTTTGGTTAAGTTTATAATTGATTTTAGAATAAATATTAGATTGAAACTTAAAAAAAGGTTAAGTTATGAAACTATATCACAATTATACTAAAGTTGTATTAGATATATTTCATAATTGTATGAAATTTGTATTAAAATCATGAACAATACATTTATAATACATATTACAAACTTCACTCCTTTTTATAGTGATATGAACCAAAATAATTTTTTTAAAAAAATTGTAATACATTTATAACATAGTCATAATACATATTGCAAATATCACTCATGTTCTTAGAGATACTAACAAAAATAATTTATAAAACACTTATAATACATAATTTATTCATGAATAATACAAGTTTATAATTCACTCTATAAATTATTGTCTTGTCTTTCGTCAGTTACTTTTTCCACTGTTAATTTTCTCTTCTAATTTAGAACATCTTGCAACTAGAAACGACTAGATAAGAGTTTAAACTCTGAAAATACTTATTTTGGAAAGGAAAAGAAAATCTGGAAAATTTATCTAAGTTTGGAAAGTGAGTTTTAGTCATTTTTAAACGACATAACTCCTACATCAGGATGAATTAGGAGTAGTGCCAGATATGGTTGGAAAGCCCTTAGAATAATCTTTCCAACGCCTTGGAGGTTGCACAATTTTTATATCGTATGAATGAGTTATGCCTTCCGGATGTTGGGCTGTTGGATTAAGGAAAGCTCAGTCCGGATTATGAAAGGGAAAACTAGACTTTTCCTTAATTAAATTTCATATTTAACTTTTTGGGATTTATTGGGTTTAAGTAAGACTTTTTTCAGTTTAGAAAAAAGAAAACTTACGCTAGGGCTTGGAGAAGAGATAAAATAAGAGAAAAGAGAAGCGAAATCAAGAAACGCCAAGAACGCTTAAGCTTTGCGTATAGAATTCATCGAGGGTGATCCCTAAAAAGGTATGTGAGATCACGTAATGTTGGGTTAGTTCACTCACACACCAATCTTATTTAAATTCAGCGAATCTAAGTATTTGAATGTTAAGAAAGTGACTTCTTGAAGAACATTGTTGAAGTTTTCATTGAATTTTTGATGGTTATGTTGTTGAAGTTTTGATTCATGTTTCTGGGAGTAATTTTGGGTTGAATCTATATTATATTAATAGTACTAATGATCCTAAGTGTTTGGGGGAACGAACAATGGAAGTATAGAGGGTTTAGATATGAAAAATGAAGGGAAAAAATCGAGAACACCTATGTACAAGGGTTGGGACGCCGTGCCTCATTGAGCCTCGAAGGACAGTCTCTGTCCGTAGGGCCTTGGCGCGCCGCTCCAGCCAGAGCACCCAGCCTGCGCTCTGTAATATGAGGGTTGGTGCCCTGGGCATCTCAGAGCGCCAGGGATGCCAGTTCTCCCCATTCTTCCCCCACCTTTTCGTACTAGTTCCTAAGTGATGTACCTATGTTTCTTAGTTGATTTCAACACTCTAAGGTACATATAAACATCATGAAATCACTCATAAGCATGAGATCATGAACCTTGAATCCATAATCCAATTAAACGAAAATTAGGATGAAAATCGAAGGAGTTAAGAGTCAAGTCTTGAATTTAATAAGCAAGTCAAAGCAAAGTTCTTAAAGGTTTTCAAGAGTCTTTAACAATGTTTTAACTTTGTTTTTAAGACTCAAGTTCCAAGTTAACTAAATAGTAAAGAGTTGAGTTCATTTCTCAAAAGTAATAAGGGAACAAAATATTCTCTAAGAGTTGTTTTAAGACTCAAGTTTCAAGCTAAGTAAAGAGTAAAGAGTTGAGTTCATTTCACAAAAAGTTATAAGGGAACTAAGTATTCCCTAAGAGTTTATAAATGTTTTCACATTTAAGATAAGAGGAAACTAAGATTTCCCAAAAGAGTTTTGAGCAATAAAAGGGAACATTGATTCCAAGAGAGCTTTTAAAGCTAAGTATTGAGCAATTATGTCAACCAAATGAAAGAAGTTGTTTTAGAAACACATGAGCTAAGTATACTTTTGGGAGTAGTTAAGCACCGATATGGGGATGCAAGTTCATAATAACTCAAGTCTCCATAAACCATGTAACCTTCATGGGCATTAAAGGATCATACTTTTTAGATGATCACTTAAGTTAAGCTAGTGGATCCACTATGTTAAATAAGGTCTTATACCGATGGAAAAGTATAGGATGGTCCTCGGCAGCGTGAGGTAAAATGTTGTATCATTACTTAGGCTTATAGTGCTGCTTGTCGGTTAGAGAATCTCCCACATAAGTTCTATTACTTTAAATGAATAAAGTTAAGTTTATGATTTCTGTATGTTAAATTAGCTAAGATTGCTTTCAGTTTCTTTAATATATATATATATATATATATATATATATATATATCACATGCGTTTTACTACTTTATACTGAGTTGAGTATCCATGAGTTAAAAAGTGTCAAGGGTAAGTGTTTCTTTCACAATCTCTTTAGAGCCTATGTTTATTAGCATTCCAACTCACATACTCGTACATTCAGTGTACTGATTGTACTTGGCCTGCATCATATTATGATGAAGACGCAGGTAACCAGGATTAGCATCCAGTGCCTCGTTGATCCAGCTTGAGCACTTAGAGTCTATTGGTGAGACTCCTTGCCTTCGAGAGGACCATTTTATTTGCTTTCTGGTCTAGTTCATTCGGATGTTGTGGGAACTGTCACAACATCCATATTAATTGTTTAGAGTCTTCATAGACAGTTAGTAGTTCATTTGTCTTTACATTAACATTCTATGTTAAAGACTTGGGTTGCCATTCTTGGCCAAGTTGAATGTTATTTATATTAACATTCTAAGTTATATTAATTATTTATTTGAGTAAATCCATTTGATCACTGTAATAATGTTAAAATCTTCCACTGAGTTAAGTAAGACATGCAAGGGTCCGCTCGAGGCAACAATGGTATTTGAGTGCAGTCCCTCCCAGGGTGTAGGCTCAGGGCGTGACAAACTTGAAATCAGATAACAGAGTTCAAGAGTTCTAGGGATTCTATGAAGTCGTGTCTATAGAGTCTTAGTTATCAGTGTGAAGCCACCACATTTATAATTAGGAGTCTGTAACATTTAGGAATTCCTTCACTTCTTTCACATTCTTTTCGTGCGTTAGAGTTTATCTCTAAAAGTTTCTCTCTAATTCGTGTTTGCGCATGTTTTAGATAATCATGCCTTTACGAAGAGTCATAAAAGTTCATCAATCTAGGAGGAATGTAGAGAAACCAGAGTTATGCAATGCACCTAAAGCACAACCTGAAGGGGAAGTTACTAACGCTAAGATCCGTAAGACTATTAGGATGTTAAGCCAAGCTGTGACTAACCAAGTAGGGCAATAATGAGGAGCTCAACAAGAAGAGGCTGACACTTCATGGATTCGTGAGTTCTTGAGGTTGAACACCCCATGTTCACTAGTTCAAGCACTACTGAGGATCCAGAGAACATCATTGAGGAACTTAAGGTATTTGATGTGATGCATGTTGCTGATGCTGGATGAGTTGAACTATCTGTATACTAACTGAAAAATATTGGAAGAACTTGTTTTGATCAGTGGAAGGAGGGTAGAGATGAGGATGTACCACATCCGAGTTAGTCCTGCTTTGAAGAAGCTTTCTTGGGGCGTTTCTTTACCTGAGAATTGAAAGAGGCTAAGGTAATGGAATTACTTACACTTAATCAGGATTCTCTAAGTGTGCATGAGTATGAGTTGAAGTTCACCCAACAATGCATTATGCTCCGGAAATGGTTGAGGACATGAGGAATAGAATGAGTCTATTTGTTGTTGCCTTGGGTCGTTAATAAAAAAAAGAGGGCAGAGCAACAATGCTAATAGACGATATGGACATATCAAGATTGATGGACAAGGAAGAGTTGAGGAATAAGAAAGCCAAGACAGTGAGTAAGTCTGGGCAGCAGAAAGGTGGTGTGAATCGTTCTTTCTTTCAAAAACAGAAGACCTGCACCATCATCTATTAGTGCACCTGCACCAAGAACAAGCAAGGTAGTGTGGCACAAGGAGGTAGTTGGGCACCTACATGTGCTAAATGTGGTAAAACCCACCCACGTAAGTGTCGTGATGGCCAGACATGTTGTTTCAAGTGTGGGAAAGAGGGTCACTTCATGAAAGAGTGCCCTAAGAACAAGCAAGGTAGTGGAAATCCGGGCAATAGAGCTCAATATTCATCAGTTTCTCCAACAGACAGGGCTGCACCTAGAGGATCTACTTCCGATATTGGGGGAAGAGCAAACAGGCTTTATGCGATCAACAGTCGCCAAGAGAAAGAGAACTCCCCAGATGTTGTCACTCGTACGATCAAAGCCTTTACTTTTGATGTTTATGCTTTACTAGACCAAGGAGCAAGTTTATCTTTTGTAACCCCTAATGTTTCAAATAAGTTTGATATCCTCCTTGAGAAACTTTGTGAACCCTTCTGAGTTTCTATACTTGTTGGGGAGTCTATTCTAGCAGAAAGAGTCTATCGTGATTGTTCCGTTTCTATCAACCACAAGGACACAATGAATGATTTAGTTGAATTAGACATGGTAGATTTCGATGTCATTCTAGGTATGGACTGACTTCAATCCCCATTGTCTTGCGAAAAGCATGTATCCATTAGTTTGTATCAATATATATTGCAGTCACACCCCAAGAACCTTCACCCATACTTGTTTTCTCCTTTATTTTTACTATTCTACTACTGTTGACAAAACCCCATTTTTTATATTTGACACTTTGGTGTCATAAATTAAACTTGTTTTGTTTTAATATTAGAAAATGTCTTAAACTACCACTATTGGGAACGAAATTCCAAGTAGCTAAAACTTTCACTACCGCTCCCTTGGACACGACCCCAACCATTGGTTAGGTTACTCTACTAGCTTCGATTCGTAGACACTCAAACTGTAGGTTAGTATCGTTGATCACAAAATATAAAAAGATACACATATTGAAGAAACAGTAAGAGTTACTGATGGATATGTTGATTATAAGATGCTAGGGAAGAATTCCGAAGCTAAATATATTCTTGTGGCGGGTCTAGGACATGACGAATTCAAATGATATCTGCATGTACTTCTGCGAAATAAATACGGGACACGCTACAAAACGTACATCAAGGTACTACTCAGATTCGAAAGTTCACGATTGCAAGACTAAGCTCGAAGTATGAGTCCTTCAAAATGAAGAATAGAGAATTACTTCAAGACATTATTACCAAGTTCACCACTATAGTAAACTAACTAAATTCATTAGGAAAAATATACACTACCCAAACTCTACCCAGGTCATGGGAAATCGAAGTAACTGCAATAAGGGAAGCCAGAGATCTAACAAATATGACCTTAGATGAATTGGAAGGGAACTTAAAAACTTACAAGATGAATGTTGAAAGCACTAAAAGAAGTGAATGCAGAGAAAAATCTTACACTCAATTTAACTGTTGAAAATGATGAATCAGATCTAGATGATGAATATATAGCCTTGATAAGAAGGAACCTTATGAAATTCTTTAAGAAGGGTATTAATCTTGGAAAGAAATCTACACCCACCAAGAAGAGAAACACAGAAAAGGTTCAAAGTTGTGGGTGTTACAAATGCGGTAAAACTGATCATCAAATGAAAGTCTACCCTATGTGGGAAGTAGAATAAAAAAGGGAAAGGATCGAGAAAGAGAAAATGGAACTAGCAAATAAAAAATATGGGAAAGAAAGGGAGAAAAATCAAGCTCTGTATGCTGGCTGGGAACAGGTTCTGATGACGCGGATGAAGAAGAGGACATTGCCTTAATGGCCATAGAAGACAGAACAAAAATTTGATTGAGAAAACGAAGAAAATCACGTAAATTTCTCTGATCTAAAGGATAGATTAGATTCACTTTCTTTAGAAGAAACTTTCATCATTAATGCTTACACTCATAGGAACTATACAAGACTTAAATAGTGAAAAGGGTCAACTATTTGTAACGACCTGCTTAGTCGTTTTGAGCAGCAGATTTTATTTCTGGAAAACTGTCTGAGACGACGTATCCAACGATGGACCGTCATGGGCACGACGGACCGTCGAGGGTGTCTCGTTCCAAACACTTGGAATTCTTATATTTGAGTGCTGAAATCGACTCTCTGAACTCTGTGACGGACCTGCAGGACGGACCGTCACAGACATGACGGACCGTTGTGAGTTTCTGTTTCAAAACACTTCAACTCTTGAGAATTGGGTACTGAGAGCAATTCTCTGAAGTCTGTGACGGACCTGCAGGACGGACCGTCACAGACATGACGGACCGTTGTGAGGTTCCGTTTCAAAACACTTCAACTCTTGAGAATTGGGTACTGAGAGCAATTCTCTGTCCGTCGTGACGGAAGTGCAGGACGGACCGTCGTAGGCACGACGGACCGTCACAGGTTGCGTAATCCCAGTCTGGGTCAAATTTCTGGGTAAGTTTTAAAGGGGAGTTTTGGACTATTCTTGCTATAATTATAAATTTTAGTGGGTCAATGTTAAAAACTCAAATCCTTGGGGGTGTAAAGGAGATGACCTTGAGTTACTTAGTGGGTGGTTTCCTCATCTTTTATACCTAATTATATGCTAAATTAGGGAAAAGAGAGAGAGTTTGGAAGAAGAAAAAAAATAGAGAGAACAAGGAGAAGAGAGGAACGATCTATAGAGAGAGACAACCAAGAGGAAACAAGAAGCTTGAGAGATTGCTTGCTTGATCAAGAATCCTTGGTGAAGGTAGGTTATGGTTTGATACTATTCGTAGTAAACTCTTAATAGTGAATGATATGTATTGGTAGTATTGTAAACCCTTCTATATGCTTAATCTTATGCTTGCATGAATGTGATTATGTGATTGTGATAAAATAAGCTTAATGAAGCTTTGAATCCAAAATCTTGAAGAAACCCTAATTCACCTTGTTATTGATGATGCCTTGGTATAAAAGAAGGCTTGATGAACTAAAGTAATGAGATTGGTGATGCCTTGGTATAAAAGAAGGCTTGATGAATTGATAGAATTAGGGGATCGGAGTGTCACGTTCCGACACATAGTATTAGTGGATCGGGTGTCACGAACCGACACGTAGAATTAGGGGATCGGAGTGTCACGTTCCGACACATAGAATTAGGGGATCGGAGTGTCACGTTCCGACACATAGTATTAGTGGATCGGGTGTCACGAACCGACACATAGAATTAGGGGATCGGAGTGTCACGTTCCGACACATAGAATTAGGGGATCGGAGTGTCACGTTCCGACACATAGTATTAGTGGATCGGGTGTCACGAACCGACACGTAGAATTAGGGGATCGGAGTGTCACGTTCCGACACATAGTATTAGTGGATCGGGTGTCACGAACCGACACATAGAATTAGGGGATCGGAGAGAGGTCACGTTCCGACACCATTAGAATTAGGGGATCGGCGTGTCCGTTCCAACACATCGTATAATGGACGGGTGTCACGAACGACACGTAGAATTAAGGGATCGGAGTGTCACGTTCCGGACACATCGTAGTAGGGGACGGAGTGCACTACCGACACAAGAGGAAGAAAGCTAATAAATCTTGAAGAGATGTTTTATATACTCAATGTAATGAACCTAATTCCCAAATGAGGGTGGTATTGAGGCTTGAGTCCTCATGGATGAACTTGGTAGTACTTATTGATGATTATAGTACTTGTTACTACATGTTGAGTATTGTAGTTGATTTATGATATGAACTGATATATACTGTTTTCTATTTTGAGTTGGCCGATGATACCTACTCAGTACTTGTGTTTGTACTGACCCCCTACTTGTTGTTTCTTTCTTTGCTATTTGGGGAATGCAGCAAACATACCGTCGTCTTCATCTCAGCAGCACTTCTAGCCAGTCGTCACTACACCGGATTTCAGGGTGAGCTAATGCTTCTAGCTTGGACTGGATCTTCTCTTCAATGTCTTGATGCCTTGAACTTCCGGCATGGACTAGCCTTTTATTTATTTTAGCTTCTTAGATACTTCTAGATTTGTAACTTGAGGATAGATGTTCTTGTGATGATGACTTCCAGATTTGGGGATAATGAGTTTTAAGTCTTCCGCTTTGTATTTTTGTTCAATATGTTGGAGTTTTAGATTGGTTGGTTCGCTCACATAGTAGGATAAGTGTGGGTGCCACTCGCGGCTAGATTTTGGGTCGTGACAAACTTGGTATCAGAGCATTAGGTTCGTTGGTCTCATCACACAAGAACGAGTCTAGTAGAGTCTTAAAGAACGGTAGGGGGACGCCTTTACTTTTCTTTGAGAGGCTATAAGACTTTAGGAAAATTCCACTCTTTCTTTCTTTCTTTCGTGCTATTACTTGGATTCAATTGGTATCTAGGTGATACAAATTGGTATCTGACCATCTTCACTCTATTTCACAGATGGTTATAACTAGAGCAACGACTGCACCAACACCGGCAAGACAAGAAACGTCTGAGCCAGCCACTGGGGCTGTAGCTCGGAGAGGAACAGTCGCGAGAGGCCGTGGAAGAGGTCGTGGGAGGACGTCCTCTAGAGGAAGAGGACAAGCACCTAGCCCACCTGGTACTAGGGCGGTGACTCCTCCACCGACGGAGGAAATGGTAAGAGAGGTGAGGAAGGGGAGAATGAACAAGCACAGAATGAGGAATTGCCACCCCAACCTACCCCAGAGATGATCAATCAGGTTCTTGCTTATCTTAGCGGGTTATCTGATCAGGGTCAGACACCTCCAGTGTTTTCTGCACCAGCACCTCAGGTTCCGGAGGTACAACATGCGGCCACTATGGCTCCTCGCATGGATACTTCATTGGAAATAGGCACGTTTCCTCGTCTGACTACAGGGCCTATAATGACAAATGATCAGCATGAACTTTTCAGTAAGTTCTTGAAATTGAAACCTCCAGTCTTCAAGGGTGCTGAATCTGAGGATGCTTACGATTTTCTGGTTGGACTGTCATAGACTTTCCTACACAGGATGGGTATCGTTAGAACGGTTTGGTGTTGAGTTCGTGAGTCTAATCCGCTTCAAGTGAACGCCAAATGTGGTGGCGGTCACATGTTGAGTGTCAACCAACAGAGGCACCACCTATGACTTGGGCATCATTCTCTAGTTTGTTTATGGAGAAGTATATTCCCCGGACTTTGAGGGATAGGAAAAGGGATGGGTTCTTGAGCCTAGAGCAAGGTAGGATGTCGGTTACTGCATATGAGGCTAAGTTTCGTGCATTATCCAGGTATGCCACCCAACTTTGTTTCAGTCCACAAGAACGGATTCGCCATTTTGTGAAGGGGTTGAGGTCAGAGTTGCGGGTTTTAGCCTTACAGGTAGCGGCTACGGCAAAATCCTTTCAAGAAGTGGTAGACTTCGTGATAGAGGTGGAAGGAGTAAAGCCAGATGACTTCACCATGGCATCGACATCAAAAAGGTTTCGAAAGGGAGGTGAGTTTAATGGTTCTTACTCTAGAGGACAGGGTTCAGGAGGCTACTCAGTCCGACCAATTCAGTCTTCACTACAGACTGTAGTTGGGGGTCCACCTCAGACCGGTCAACACTTCTCGGAGAGACCGATGCTTGAATCCAGAGAGTGTTATGGATGTGGGGAGACTGGACATATTAGGAGGAATTGTCCGAAACAGAGTCCAAGACCCCCAATAGCTAGAGTAGAGGTAGGTCTATGGTTAAGGCGTTATTCTGGAGGACGTGGTGGCCGACGGTAGGTAATGGTGGTCACCAAAACGGCCGAGGGAATGGACAAAACTGAGCACTACAACGCCACATGGTAGGGGGCAAACGGGCTGACTGAGCTATGGGCCCATGTACGCTTCCCTGGGGAGGTACGAGGGCAGAGGCATCTGAGGCTGTTATCACAGGTAATCTTTTGGTTTGTGATTACATGGCTTCTGTATTAATTGATCCTGGCTCCACGTTTTCATATGTATCTTCCTCATTTGCTACTGGTCTAAATCTACATTGTGAATCGCTTGACATGCCTATTCGTGTTTCTACTCCGGTGGGTGAGTCTGTGATAGTTGAAAAGGTATATAGGTCATGCTTGGTGACTTTTGTGGGGAGCAATACGTATGTAGACTTGGTCATTTTAGAAATGGTTGATTTTGATGTAATTCTTGGTATGACTGCTTTCTCGAATTTTGCGATCTTGGATTGTAATGCTAAAACTGTTTGACGTTAGCAAACCTGTACAGATACGTTAGTGTAGGAGGGGGGGGACTACCACTTCACACTCCGGTTCGATCATCTCCTTTCTTCGTGCTAAAAGAATGATTAGTAAGGGGTGCTTAGCTTTCTTGGCACATCTCAAGGATGACACTACCCAAGTACCTTCAATTGAGTCGGTTTCGGTATTCCGTGAGTTTCTGGATGTGTTCCCTGCAGATCTTCCTGGTATGCCACCGGATAGAGATATTGATTTCTGCATTGATCTGGAACCGGGTACTCGACCCATTTCCATACCCCCTTATAGAATGGCTCCAGCTGAGGTAAGGGAGTTAAAGGCCCAACTTCAGGAGCTGTTAGGTAAAGGTTTTATTAGGCCAAGTGCATCCCCTTGGGGTGCTCCTGTTTTATTTGTGATAGAAGAATAGATGGAAAGGTCTTCGGATGGCATAGACTACAGGCAGCTGAAAAGGTGGTCAAACTATTACGAACAAGTATCTATTCCTCGCATTGATGATTTGTTTCATCAGTTACAAGGTTTCTTGTGTATTCTCTATTTTTAATTGATTTGAGGTCCTGTTATCATTCAATGAAAAATACGGACAGCAGATGTGCCAAGGACTGCTTTTCGAACCAGGTATGGGCATTATGAATTCTTAGTAATGTCTCTTGGGCTACGCATGCCCCTGCTGCCTTTCATTGAGCCATAATGAACGGGATTTTTAAGCCATATCTGGATCTTTTTGTTATTGTATTTATTGATGATATACTGATATACTCAAAGAGCAAGAAGGAACATGAGGAGCACTTGAGAATTGTGTTGGAAGTATTGAGGGAGAAAAGCTTTATGCCAAATTCTCCAAGTGTGAGTTTTGGCTGGATTCAGTGTCCTTCTTAGGGCACGTGGTTTCTAAGGATGGGGTGATGGTGGATCCTGCTAAGATTGAAACAGTGAAGAATTGGGTAAGACCTACTAATGTGTCAGAAGTAAGAAGCTTTGTTGGTTTAGCCAGCTACTACCGTCGATTTGTCAAGGGATTCTCTTCTATTGCTTCCCAATTGACGAACTTGACTAAGCAGAATGTTCCATTTGTATGGTCGGATGAATGTGATGAAAGCTTTCAGAAACTCAAAGACCTTGCGACTATGCACCTATCTACCTTGCCAGTAGAGGGTTAAGAACTTCATTGTTTTTGTGATTGAATCTATCTGGTTTGGGTGCAGTGCTAATGCAAGAGAAGAATGTAATTGCTTATGCTTCGAGGCAATTAAAGGTGCATGAACGTAACTATCCGACCCATGATTTGGAGTTGGCTGCGGTAGTGTTTGCATTAAAGCAATGGAGACACTATCTATATGGGGTCAAGTGTGAGGTCTACACAGATCATCGTAGTCTACAGTATGTTTTACCCAGAAAGACTTGAATTTGAGGCAGAGGAGGTGGATGGAACTGTTGAAGGACTATGATATTACCATTCTGTATCACCCAGGAAAGGCAAATGTGGTAGCTGACGCTTTAAGTAGAAAAGCAGGTAGTATGGGTAGTTGAGCCCACTTACAAGTTTCTAGACGCCCATTGGCTAGAGAAGTCCAAAATTTGGCTAACGACCTTATGAGACTGGAAATACTAGAGAAAGGAGGATTTTTGGCCAGTGTGGAGGCAAGATCTTCTTTTCTTGACAAGATCAAGGGAAAACAGTTTGATGATGAGAAGCTAAGCCGAATTCGGGATACGGTGCTGCGAGGAGAGTCTAAAGAGGCAAAAATTGATGAGGAAGGTGTCTTGAGGATTAAGGGAAGGGTATGTGTGCCTCGTGTTGATGATTTGATCCACACTATCCTTACAGAGGCTCATAGTTCCGGATATTCTATACATCCTGGTGCAACCAAGATGTACCGTGACCTAAAGCAACACTTTTGGTGGAGTAGAATGAAGTGCGACTGTTGATTTTTTTGTTGCCCAAATGTCAAATTGCAGCAAGTAACTTATGAACCACCAGAGGCCCGGAGGAACACTTCAGGCATGCCCATTCCTGAATGGAAGTGGGATAGAATTGCAATGGATTCGTGGTTGGTCTTCCAAGACCTGGGAAGTTTGACTCTATTTGGGTAATTGTGAATAAAGATTACTAAGTCTTGCTCATCTCATTCCAGTCAAGGGACCTACAATGCAGAGAAGTTAGCCAAAATCTACATCTCAGAAATTGTTCGATTGCATGGAGTTCCACTCTCCATTATATCAGATAGAGGTACGCAGTTTACTTCTAAGTTCTGGAGAACATTGCACGCGGAATTAGGTACTAGGTTGGACCTTAGTACTGCATTTCACCCTCAGACCGATGGTCAGTCTGAGCGAACGATTCAAGTGTTGGAGGATATGCTTCGCGCATGTGTGATTGAATTTGGTGGTCATTGGGATAACTTCTTACCCTTAGCGGAGTTTTCATACAATAATAGCTATCACTCCAGTATTGACATGGCCCCATTTGAAGCATTGTATGGGAGGAGATGTAGGTCTCCCATTGGTTGGTTTGACGCATTTGAATTTAGACCTTGGGGTACTGATCTGTTGAGGGATTCATTGGAGAAGGTGAAATTTATTCAAGAAAGGCTTTTAGCAGCTCAAAGTAGGCAAAAGGAATATGCAGATCGAAAGGTTAGAGACTTGGAGTACATGGAGGGTGAACAAGTCTTGCTGAAGGTTTCACCCATGAAAGGGGTGATGCGGTTTAGAAAAAGGGGTAAGCTAAGTCCAAGGTATATTGGGCCATTTGAAGTACTTAAGCGAGTAGGGGAGGTGGCTTATGAATTAGCCTTGCCTCCAGGGCTGTCAGGAGTACATCCGGTATTTCATGTGTCTATGTTGAAAAGATACCATGGGGATGAAACACTCATTCATTGGGATTCGGTTCTGCTGGATGATATTGTTCTTGTGAGAGGAGCGTGTTGATATTCTAAGATAGAGGACATTCACAAGTTGAGATCAAGGGAGATTGCATCCATCAAAGTTCAATGGAAGAATCGACTAGTTGAAGAGTCCACCTGGGAGAAGGAGGCTGATATGCAAGAAAAATATCCACACCTGTTCCCAGATTCAGGTACTCGTTCTCGTCCTTGTTGTTCTTCTTTAGATCGTTCGAGGGCGAACGATGGGTAAATTGGTATCTATTGTAACGACCTGTTTAGTTATTTTGAGCAGTAGAGTTCATTCTGGAAATAACTGTCTTAGAATCCTGAAATTGAGTGCTGAAATCGACTCTCTGAACTCTGTAACGGACCTGCAGGACGGACCGTCACAGACACGACGGACCGTCGAGGAGGTCTCGTTCCAAAACACTT